>CAUYSK010097175.1:0-27916 GCA_963575035.1 Avahi laniger | reverse complement strand
AGCCACTGCGCCTGGCCCTAAGTATCTTTTCATATGCCTGTTGACTACTTGGCTCTTCTCTTCTACAGACTGTTTAGTTTCTTCCCATAATTTGGATTTTATGTTCAGAAGGTTACACTAATTAAATTCCTTAGTTCATGTCTCATCTTTTTGGGCCATGAAAGATTCATCTCTTATTTAATTTGTTTATTCTTTTTTTTTTTTTTTTGAGACAGAGTCTCACTGTGTTGCCCTCACAAGAGTGCCGTGGCATCAGCCTAGCTCACAACAAGCTCAAACTCCTGGGCTCAAGCAATCCTCCTGCCTCAGCCTCCCGAGTAGCTGGGACTACAGGCATGCTCCACCATGCCCAGCTAATTTTTTCTATATAGATTTTTAGTTGTGCAAGTAATTTCTTGCTATTTTTAGTAGAGACAGGGTCTCGTTCTTGCTCAGGCTGGTCTCCAACTCCTGAGCTCAAACGATCCACCCACCTTGGCCTCCCAGAGTGCTAGGATTACAGGCGTGCGCCACCGCTCCCGGCCAGTCCTCTCCTTTTGAATACTTTCCTTTTCCCTCTGCTATGGTCTGAATGTATTTGTCTTCCCCACCTCCAAATTCATAAGTTGAAATCTAAGCCCCCAGGATGATGGTATTTAAGAAGTGGAGTCTTTTGGAGGTAATAAGGTCATAAGGGTTGTAATCTCTCATAAATGGGATTAGTTCCCTTATAAAACAGGCTTCAGGGGCCCTCTTGCCTTCCATCATGTGAGGACACAGCTAGAAGAAAACATCTAGAAAGCACTGTCCATAGGGAACAGGCCCTTACCAGACAAATCTGCTGGTACCTTGATCTAGAACTTCCCACCCTGCAGAACTGTAAGAAACGAATTTCTGTTACTTATAAATTACCCAGTCTAAGCTATTTTGTTACAGCAGCTCAAATGGGCTAAGACATCCTTTCTATGCGACTCTGGTGAGTTATCTATTTAGTGTCCCACTCCCAAGGATGGACATGTGATATAGATCTGGCCAAAGTCACTCTCCTAGTCACAATTATTAACCCAAAGATGGGCATGTGAGACAAGCCAGGTTAAGGAACATCCTGGAATTTCATATACAAATGTCATAAAAAAGAAAATCTTTTCTCTGGACTCACTAGTTGGGAAGGAGAAAGCCTAAAATTGCCTGATACTATAAACTTCCCAACCTACCCCTCCTCCACCTCCCTCCTTGCCCCCCAATTCTGACTAGAAGAAAGCCTACAACATACTCAGAAAACAGAGTACTTCCTCTACATTCTCTAAAAATGGAGACTAAGGGTCCATGATTACGCTAATTCCCTGGATCACATTCTTTTGAGTCCCTAAAGTCGGCTCCTCCTCTATACTTTGTGGCTATGTAAGTTAATCAATTCCCCTTTTCACTTAAGCTAATTTTGATCTCAGTATCTGTCATTTGCAAAGGGTCCTAATCTACCTGTATAACTCAAGAAAGAAATATACCTCAAAAGAACTGTAAAGATTAAAAATTTAATACTCAATGAAGGTAGGCATATTAATTAGTACACCCTTGTTGAAAGGAAAGTTGGTAATTTCTATCAAAATTATAAAATTCATATGCCCTTCACTCAAAAATTCTATGTACAGTAATTAATCTTACATTTTAAAAAAAACTTGCACTCACACATATGTAACCATAAACATAAGATATTATTATCTACAACATTTGTCACAGTGAAAATAAGAAAGCTCAATGTCCATCAATTAGGGACTGATTAAACATAGTATAAGCTATGATGCAATAAAATACAGCCATTGAAGTGAAAGACATTTATGAACAGCTTTAAAGATCTATATGAAACTAATACTATTATAAGGATTAAACGAATTCATAGGCTCTGTATCTGGCTCTAGAAAGTATTTTACTCTTGTTAAGCTCTCAATAAAATTTACTAATATTATTTTCACAAATATACCCCAGAGGGAGGGAGTGTAGGAGCGAGGTAAAGAATACTATGCATAGCAAGATCACAAATTCAAATGCCTACAGGGGTCAGGTGGATAACATAAATAGATTAAACAAACTGTGGGAAACCAGAGAATGACCTATCTCAAGGGAGCAGTCACTCTAACCAACTACTGTCATGTGAGAAAGAAGTTGTAGTGTTGCTCAATCTTAAGCAAAAAACATGGGTTTTATATGAAATATGTCTTTTCTTAAGTGGTAGAAACAAATACTTTTTCTAAAAAACACAGTACAGGCCTAACAAAACATGTATACTGGTCAGTTATGGCCAGTGGTCTACAAATTTGCAAACTCTGATGTATTGTATGATTTCGCATAGGCATATTCAAATATATAATTTTATGTAGGATAAACAAAAACTAAAATTTTAAAAGTGGTTAACCTGAGAGAGAGAGAGGCTAGAGAAGTAAGACGATAGAGCTTAATTTCACATTTTATCTTTCTGTATTATTACATTTTTTACAACACACAAACATACTTTAATAAGTCTTTTAAACTAATTAAAAGCATGACATAAGAATTTGGGAGCTTCCCCACTTGCAGTTCAATTCAAATGCAACTTCTACTACATGGACATTAATTTTATCAAAGCATAATTTTTAGTTTGCATTAAAATCAAAATGTTCAGTAACTGACTCTTAAGTGAAAAGGGGATCACAATTTTTAAATGTTTCTTCATCATTTTTATGTCTGAAAATAGTATTTACTTATTTTGGATGCAATTTCTTATTTCCAAGATTTCCAACAGTTCTTAACCTGAATTAGACTTTAAAGATTAACTTCAAGTGCATATTTTTCTTAATGTTAAAAAAAAAGAGCAGCAAATAGAGAATTTAGAGGAAACATTTCATTTCTGTTTAGCACTCAGATTGTACTTGTTTTCTTTCTTTTGTAAGTTTTTGTTTGTTTGTTTTTTGTTTTTTTGAGACAGAGTCTCACTCTGTTGCTGGGGCTAGAGTGCTGTGGCGTCAGCCTAGCTCACAGCAATCTCAAACTCCTGGGCTCAGGCAATCCTCAGCCTTGCGAGTAGCTGGGACTACAGGCATGCGCCACCATGCCCAGCTAATTTTTTCTATATATTTTTATTTGTCCGGCTTATTTCTTTCTATTTTTCGTAGAGACAGAGTCTCGTTCTTGCTCAAGCTGGTCTCGAACTCCTGACCTGGAGTGATCCTCCTGCCTCGGCCTCCCAGAGTGCTAGGATTACAGGTGTGAGCCACCGCACCTGGCCCTTTTTCACAAGTTTCTGCATTTTTATTAACATATTCAGTATCAGGCAGACACAATTAGCTATGACCCTGAAATTGCAAAGTACTGTACAAAGAAATAAGTAAAAACATTTATTATAGCAATACCCATTTATCCTCTGATACCCTGAAACCAAAAGTGAAAATAATTATTTTTTAGACCCTCACTTCAAGTCTAACTGAATGTATCATAATATCACATATAACTCTTGGTAAGTCTGTTTATGTGCTTCCCAAGGATGTATTAATAGATTAGAAGCCAGAAGGACAAATGTATAAAGTCATAACTGATAAGCAAATTATGGAACCATCCTATTGTACTCCACAATAACAGATATTTAGAATAGAATACAGAAATATAATTGCTAAGCACAGTCGGATTTGTGCTTGAACCCTGGCACTGCCAGTGCTGTAATCTTGAGCAAGTTACTTAACCTCTCTACTCCTCAGTCAGTGTAAAAGGAATACGACAGTACTTTATAAAAACTGTAAAGATTAAATAACATTACCGACGTGCTTAGCAGAAATAGAACATAAGGGCCTAATAAATGTTAGCTATAATTATTTAAACCTGGATTAAACAAAAAAAAGTATGTTAAATTACCTTCAGTTAGAAATCAGGAAATATGTAGTAGCTTAAAATTTTGTATCAAAATGGCTTAAAATAAAAACAGTTTTGGTGCTTATACTTAAGTTATGTACATAAAAAATAAAATATAGAAGTACTTTATTCCTTGAAATGCAATATAAATGAAGCATGAATTTGTCAATATCCAACCTGACTGAATAATATTTTCATGTTAGTGCTAGAATATAAACTCCAAGACAATAAGGACTGAGCCTGTCTTACTTGCTATGGGCTTGGCACACAGGCAGTGCTGAACATTAAATACGTCATTTCTTTTGTTCCTCATATTAGCTTGGTAAGGTAAGCATAATTACCCCAATTTAAAGCTAAGGAAATTGAAGTAAAGTGTGGTTGAGTGTCTTGAAAGTGGTAGAAGAGGTATAACTTTTGACTCCTAGCAGTGCTATTTTGATCAGCAGAATTAATCATCGACATAACAGCATTTTCAATTTTTTTGACCTTATAATTTCAAATTTTCAGTTTTTAAGATAATACCAAATTCCAGTGCTCCAAAATAATCCTCATACAAACTATGCCCATCAATTAAAGCAATATATGAAATTTGATATAAAACATCTCAAATACACAGCATTATTAATATCACCCTGTTACCAGCAATACATAGCTTTTAAAAAATACTTAATCCCTCTTCATCTACCCCAAACTACCATTTTATTAATTGCAGCCAAATTCTAGTTTAGCTAAATGTTTCTAGGTAGCTGCTTCCTAAGGTACTATATAAATTTCACACACCAATTTTTTATAAAACACTTTCTATGCAATTACTTCATTAATAGATGCCATGAAAAAAAAAGGGCACAAGAGAAGCGAAGAACGCAATCATCTGCTTCAAGAACATTAAGATCTACTTTAAATAAGATGTGAATACATGAAACTGCTAGCAAATTGCTCCAAAGCAACATACAAAGAAGAAAGGAACTAAAGATTATTGTGTATGTGCCCCAAGTTAAACATAGATGCTCGGCATTTTCACATACATTATCTCAGTTCTTAAAACTCTGTGAAGTAGGTGTTGTCATCTTCATTTTGGAGAAGAAAACTAAAATTCGGAGAGGCTAAATGACTTCCCAAAATAAAGGACAAATCAGGGTATGAAATCCAAGTCTGTCTGATTTCAAAGTCTTTTTTAACTACACCATGCAGCCTCCACAAATACATAACAAGGTATAGATAACATTTATAAACACTGTAGGAAAACAAAGAAAGACATCATTGAACAGAAAAATTCCTAGGAAAGATTTTGTTGAGGAAGTGAAGCCTGAGCTGACTCTGAAACTAAGCGTAAGATACTAGTAACAGAAAGAAGAGTAATGCCACAAAAATTTCTTTGAAAAAATCCAAATTTTATCCTTTAGTTTATAATGACAGAACCTAATTTTAGAAAATTTGATGGTTTCTTCCATTACTTACTATCTTGTATTTTTATGTACATATTACCCCTCACCCATAATCATTCCCATTATAAAGACAGGAAAAAATTAAGTCTAATATCCTATATTTCTTTTTCCAGCTAGTCAGAATGCTAAAAGTAGAAACATACATTGCGACGGGAGCCTGAAGTGATCTTAGAGAATGATTTCTTCATTTTAGTGGTAAGAAAAGCTGAGAGAGAGTTAAGTAATATGCTCCAGTTAATAAAACTTTACTAGATAGACTAGCATTAGAACATGGGTCTTCCAGTGTTCTGTGACCCAGTGCTCCTTACATTTTTTTGCCGAAGTACCAATAACGAAGAATGATGAAGTCTGGAATTCACTTGAAATATAATGGGTTCGCTTGAAATTCTTTGAGTTTCTGATTTTATCTTAAAAGCTCATGTGAATTCTACACTCTGTGCCTAATTTACTTATGCTTATCTTAATATTAAAGTGATTTAAATTATATACTCTCAAGTGAAATTATACTTCAAAAATGATTATGTTTATTCCCACAGCTTAGATTCTCAGCCTTTGGAGTATCCCTTGACACAATGCCATGTACCCCAATTTGAGAAACAGCGTCCAAATTACGGTAACACTTCTTTCACCACATCTCATTTCCTTGCTCCTTTATTCTGAAATTAAAAAATATTTTTAAAGTACAACAGTTTGTGCTCGGTTCGGCAGCACATATACTAAAATTGGAATGATACAGAGAAGATTAGCATGGCCCCTGAACAAGGATGACATGCAAATTTGTAAAGGATTCCATATAAAAAAATTTTTTTTAATAAAGTACAATAGTTTTAATCCAGCTCTTTCAAAATCTATAAATATTGGCAAAGTTACTGTGAAAGCTGTTGGAGTTATTTTAATTACAAAATTTTTAAGAAGTTCTACTTAGTTAAGATGAATTGATTAAATACAAACTAGTTTATGAATTCGTAAAACAACCTGCATAGAACTTCTCCTTGGTAATACTTTATTAGACATTTGCTTTTTGAGAGGTGGCTCAAAAGAATTTTTTAATGAAAGTAAGATTACATGTCATTCCTATTGACTACAGTCCCAATTACTTTTAAGAAGGTTAAATAATCTTTTTTCTTCCTTGGTATTTATCTTCTCCTTCCAGATGTGAAGAAAGAAATCCTTTGTGGTTTTATTACATTATTTTTCAGGATCTCTTTTTTTAACATCTCAAATTCCAAATATATTTCATTGTTCTTCAATACTATATGCAAAAGAGAGTGGAGATTTTATCTACATTACTACATTGTTTCAAAAAAGCACTCTATTCAACTTAACAAGGAATCTATCACCAGTAAGTTAAAATAGACTCTTATTCATCAATTTCACTCTAATAGCATACTGTTGATTCTCCAGTATATGCCTCAGTTTGAAGTCATGTAGCAACTAATATTTCATAAAGTCTTTGAACAGTGATGATAGTATTAAACATATTCATTAGAAATTAATTTAACATTTTCCTACTTGTGATTAAATATTTAATTCTCTAATACATTGCTTCCAACCAAAAATTTATGAAAGAATCATCTAGTTTGAGAAATAGGTTTCTTTTTAACAGTAGTCATATAGATTGATATTAAAAAACACATACCAAAAAAAAAAATATATAGTTGAGTTTGCCCTAACACACAAATTCCACTTGGTAGGATTCAGGTTTTGTTCGCAATAGTGATTTCCCTACTTAGTGACAACATCTATCCTCAAAAAAAAAAAAAAAGATATATTTATATATCCTTATTAATAAATGTATTTTCCAGAAAATGATACTGACACATAATATATAAGTTTGAAGAATGAAATAAAATAAATATTTGAACACTGAACAATTCCAGAGTTACAAGAGGAACATCTTGGCTTAGAACTCAGTTTTTGAATATTTTGAATGACTATTTATGAATGAATGAAATACTCCCTACATGTTACTGCAATATTTTCGGTGTCCTAGTTTACTATTAGCCTTTTCTCTAATCTTTATTGTTTACTCTTACATTTGTTCCAATATCTCTTACTGATTTCAAATCAACAGCTTAGTGCAATAGAAATGTATATTAATAGAGCAAAAATATGGTTTTACCAAATGCCCTGTCCCCAAAATTTGTATCTTTTTCTCACTCACACCACTGTTACTGAAAATTTAGGCAATGGATTATCACATTTAGCTAAGTACCTTGCTGCGAAACATTAGCGGTGGCTAGCTAATATAATATTAAATAGCCAATGGAACATACCTATCTGATTCTATATTGTATACATACATGTATTCATTATTTTCCTGGTAATCTTTTTCTGGAGCTTCTACAGAAGTAGAACTAATATGCTGCCTTGATAAACAGCAGATAAACTTCGTTTAAAACAGAAAAAAGTATGTAAAAAGTGACATGCTTGAGATATAGTAAGCCTGCTATGTAATCGTTAAGGCTGACTGCTGAAGCTGTCAAAAAAATTCATGTTTATTTGTTTCATGTTATTCATTATCACATTATCTTTAGATTCTGCGATAAATAGTAATAGAAGTAGAGAACATTAGACACAAAAATATTAACAACAAGAACTTAGGTCACTGAAGATCATATAACCTTCATTTCTGGCAAATCAACATAAGCTAATTAGCAATAAAGATATTGATCATAGAGACAGACAATAATTCTCAACACAAAACATTTCCACGTACATTCTATTTTTATATATATGCAGGTTCTCATTTTCCTGATTAAAAAACAATTAGTATAACTAGAATATCCATGTTATATTAATTATCATAATCTGATTTCCAAATTCTAAATAGTTCAAGATAGTCAAGCAAACAAAAAAACTTTTGCTAAATATTTCCCTTTCTACCATTATTCTTTAAAAATTCTAATACAGTTAATGAGTTTGATGAGAAATTTCAATAGACTGTATTATATCTGCCAAATTCATAACTGAAATGAAGATAACAAAACATCTAGAGAATGAAAAGTTTCAAAGTACAAACATCTTTCAACAGGTAACCAATAATGTTACAAAGAAGTCAATTAAAGACTTTAGAAATGGCAATACAATTTCACCAAAATATTGTCTAACAGATTGTCAACTGTATGAGTGGGGAGATCACACTTTCCACTACCTTTGTAAAATAGATTTAGACAAAATACTTAAAATCATTATTGTGAAGCATGCCCAGGAGATTTTATAAAAAGAAGCCCTCAACCTTTAAGAGAGCCACAAATTATAACATAAAACTGTAGTTTTAAGTGTGGCCTCTCAACTCAATGTTCTTAAGTATGAAATTATAGTACTCAAGTTCCACAAAGAATGATTCTACATAGTAAAACTGCAACATTTGAAGTTCTAGGATACACAAAATTGTACAACATAGCTTCATTTTTGTATGTTTTTTCCTCCAAAATCCAATGGAATGTCAAGTCCCTAGAAATTAAGTTGTTTTTAATAAAATCTGCTATTCACAGACAGAGGACTGGCGCTCTTTGCTCTGATTCTTCTCTATGTTTCCAGGCTCCATCACAGTAGATAACATTAATATTGATAACTTTTCAAGAAAAAGCCTCAGGGTTATTTCTGACTTCAAATATCCATTTTATCATAAAATCCTCTTGCCCTCTGTTACCACTTCCTCCAAATGTGCAGCTTCTTTTTCATTTTTTCAGCTACATCCTGCTCCTGGCCCTTGACTTTTTCTCCCTAGACTACTGTACCCCATTTTTATGAGATAGCGTTTCCACATGGTCTTTAATCCCACTGCCAAAGTTATCTTCTCCTCTTGACATTTTGCCTATGCCACCTACCTATTCCACCTGGGCTTTTCAAGGCCTTTACCATGCATTTTTATTCTGTTCAAGAGTCTCATCCTCAACTACATATTGATTTATTTATAAGGTTGCTGCTGACTTTCAGCTCCCCTTAAAAATGCTAGCTCTTCTTTACTCTGGTAAATGTACTAAATTCTTCTTTCAGGTAGTCACATTTGTTCCTAATCCATTTGAATATGGAATTCCTTTAGCATGTAGCTCCCAAACACATAGGTAACATATTAGGCAATTTTTGTATAATAATTACATACATTGTTTCTTGGGTTGTGTTAGCCTTACTGGACTATAGAGATACCAGATAAGGGCTGCATCTTTCAAAGCACTCTTATCTACTATGTCACTTCACCAAAGAAAGATGATTCATTAAATAAAACTATTATAGAAAGCTTAAATAACCAAAAAATGTATATTCTTTAAAAAAATATTTCTATTATTTAACTTTTAAACAAAATGGCCTTTTATTTCCATGGACAGCCGACATATTTTGGTTTCTATTAAACTTCACTCTCAGTACTCATTTTCAAAGCATGGCTAGAATTTAAAGTTCAAGTCGAGGGTTGATATAGGGTATATACCCTTTTACATCCTGCGACCAGATCAGCAATGTCAACCCCAAGAATTCTGAGATACAACTGAATCTTCGCACAAGCAAACAGTTTCAGCATCAAAAGAAGAGAACAGCGTGTCTTCTGAAGAGAACCCCTGAAGGGGTTCCCTACCCTGCATCTGGTTTAGACTAGTTTCTCTATCCCAGGGGCTTTCAATTAGAAAAAGTCAATTAATCACTTGTTAATACCTGGAAAAAAATACCAGGGAAAGGCAACCCGTTTACTTAAAAGAGAGGAAAGGGGGCGATGGATATCTCCTTTTCATAAAACTAAGCAGCTAAATTAAGCTTTACACTCAGTACCTACCGACAGTCTCAGAGATATTTTTCCTACCTAATAGTAAAAGCAAGTCTCATTCAATTTAGTCCCTTCTCGAGCACCGTCTCAAGCTGTCAGGATTTGTGCAGGAAAAAAATTAAAAAAGAAGTGAGGGAGACACTAGGATTCCCGTCTATATCGCTTCTTTTTCCGAAATCACATCAGTCTTGGATTTCCTTCACTCCAAACTAAGCTCTCTGATTCCAAATATAGTTCTTTAACCCCCGCCTCGCCACTCAGTTCAGTTACACATAAACCTTGGCAACTACAGAACCACAGCAGAAACCCCTTACAAATCGGCTTGCTATTCATCTTGGAAGTCATGCCCTGCAGCAACTGCCTATCGCCGAACTGAGGGATATTACCCAAATACAACGCAACGGAATCAGACATGCAGAGCACACACAGCTTGCGTGAAAAGGGAAACGCGACCCGGGAAAAGTGCGCTCCTCACCAGCCTCGGGACGATCCACGAGGGGTGGGGGTGCGGGGGTTCCCAGAAGGGAGGGGGAGAAAGGAGACCGAGTGGGGGAAATCCTTCCCTCTCAAGTGAAAAGAATAGGATCCCCGGCCTCAGGCTGCAGCCCGTCCTCGCTAAGGAAATGAAGAGGCAGTCAGCGGGCCCTTTGCTCGGAAAGGCAGAATGCAGACACTTTCCGAGGTCCGGACACAAGCCAATCCTCAACCTCCCGGGGGAGGCAAGGGGTGTCCCATGGGCGGCTGAGGGGATGCCCGGCCCGCTAGGGGCAGCCGGAGGCGGAGCACTTTCGTCTAATGAACACCTGAGTCGCGTTCGGCCGGTGCCCCGGGCAAGCACCGCTAGAACGGCGTGGGGCCGCCCGGGTGGGGGAGGGGGGAAGAAAGGGGGTGGAGAAGGGATTCCCCCCTCTCTGAAGAGCATCGCGGAGGATGAGCCTGGGCCAGCGGAGAGCGGCATGCTTTAGACTGCGGAGCCAGGATCCCGCCGCCTGCACCGGCAGCGAGGAGCCCCGCAGCGCCCGCCGCACCGGCCCCCCGGTCCTCGGGGGCCAGGGACTTCGGCTGCGAAGGCGCTGGGGCCTGACACCCCACGGGGTCGGCCCAAGCTCCCAGGGGGACCCACGGGAACACCCCCAACCTCCAGCAGCTCTCAGCGGTAGTAAATGCACCCCCCAGTCCCCCACCTCAGCCTTCCCTCCTCCCGAGGCCGCAGAGAAGGGCCACCACAGGCGAGAAGCCTCAGGCAAGTCAGGGGCAGCAGCCACAGCGGTCCCAGACCTCCTTCCCCGGTTACCTGTGAGGACTCCGACACGGATTTGATGATCGTGGTTAGTAAGGATCATTCCCTCGGTCGCCATGTTTCCCAGCGCAGTCACCGCACTGACAAGAGCCGGGAGAAGCCGGAGCCCGGAGCGCGCGGGCCGGGAGCGCGCTCGCCTCGGAGAGCGCGAGAGCTAGGGAGCCCGAGGAGCGCGAGGCGAGCGGGAAAGGAGGGGGAGGCGGCTGAGTGCTCGGTGGCCTGCGTCGGGGAGAGGCCGCGCCGGGAGTGCGCGGGTCCGCGGAGGAGGCGGAGTCAAGGCGCGCGACCGTGAGTCCGGCTAGGAAGAGGCGAGCTGGGCTTGAGGGACGCGGTGGCCTCCCGGGGAGAGTACGCGGAGGTGGCGGAGAGAAGCCGGAGACACCGGGCCGCTCTGCGGAGCGCGAGACCCAAAGTGGCTGGATGGCTGAACTGAGGGGAAAAGAGAGCACAACCTCTGGAGGTTGCGGAGGCGGACTCGGGGATAGGGGCGGAGCTACACCTTAAGGCGTGGAACTAGTGGAGAGTGAGGGGAGGAGTGAGAGCTCGGATGCAGAGTACTGGGAGCGGGAAGGAGCCGGCCCAGCCTGAGTAGGGTCGAGGAGCGCTCCTGGGCGCGCGAGTAACGCTGGATTGGCTGGGAGAACGCGGAGCGGGTGCGCGCGAGGCACGAACGCAGCCTCGGCCGGGCCCCAGACAGAAGCAATCCCCTGCCGAGCCTGGCGCCTGGCCGGTTGTCTGCCGCCTCAGCTGGCTCTCCCCGGCGGCCGAGCCCCTCTAAAGAGGGACCGCGAGAAGAGCGAGGCAGGCTCCGCACGCCAGGCCTCTCCTCGCTGCTCTCAGGAGCTGCTGGCCACCCCACTGAATGCGCCGGGGAAACCGGAGGTGGCCGAGAAAGCTGCGTGGGTGGCAGACCGGCGGCTACTGTGACAGAGAGCCTGCGGTGGGCGAAGAGGAAGGTATCCTGTCCCGCTACATCTTATGGCTCGCTTCCTCAGTCAGCGCTCTCTGAGGAAGGATTTCCGCCTCACCGGTGCTTTAGGATTCCATCTCCAAGTTAGTACCTACAAGATGATCCTCACAAGCGAAGCTTAGGAGTCTGAGTCCGGGCATCCTGAGTGGCTTCACTTGCTGCTCCATGATTTCATACCCTTAAACCTTCTCTCCACAAACTCTGCTTTTATATGAAAAGCATCTGTCTACTTAGGGAATGAGAAGGACATGTTCCACCTGAACCACAATAAATTGCTATGGAAATTGAGTTTCCTTTCAGTAATTGTGAGATATAAGATTACCATGAAAATAGCTTTTGTTGCTATTTATTTCCATGTGTCTTTCATAAAATGTGTTATTAATCACCTGTGGCTATTTTATGTCGGTTTCTTAGTTACCTTTCTGGCCCTTTCAACTTCTGACTTAAAATTATACGTCATATATATATATTTTTTTCTGTTCTCAGCCGCGGTAAAACCTGGAAGCATAAAAATGAAAAGCAAAATGAACTATTAAAAAATGTATAATCATCAGCGTTTGTACAAAATTAAAATCTCAGTCAATTTGATTATGAGTTTTTTATTGTTCCAATTGGAACGTGAAGTTACTCATCCTGTGACTGAGGATTCACATGGTTACATATTTCATTTTAAATAATGAAAGGAGATGATGGAATTGAGGTGGGATAAAATAGTGAATTTTTTTTGAGTATGTGTATTGCTAGTATTGTTGACAGTGGATTAAAAATTTTAGCCAGGTCTTCAGCTCACCTCCTGTAATCATCACTGGAGATCCTGTGGCCAACGGATTGTTAATTCGTTTCAAATGAGAGATAGAGATGAGAAAGTACATCCAAGAGAATGATTTCCTTTATCTCAAGCTAAACATTAAAAGCAAATAGTTGATTCTATTGTTACCTTTCTAACTTTATTCACTGAAGTACTCTTAAATTTTAAATGATTAGAAAATAGCTTTAACTTTTAAAGACATAAATTCTAAACCACTAATGAGTTCTGTGACCTTAAACAAATTTGGGCCTTTTCCTTCATCCTTTAAATACGGTGATAGACTAAATAAGTGCCCATTAAGTAAAGTGGTAGACTAATGAGCACACCTTTAGAATATTCTATAATTATTCATGGAAAGAAACTGGCACTTTTGTTTAACAAATCAATAACAGAGGACAAGAGATTAACTTTCTGCATCTGTAAAAGAGGTAATGGAGAAATTCATTAAAATTTACTTGAGAAGGGTGAATATGAATTAAGCTTTGTAAAGTGCATGGAGGTTTGTTAAGATTTGTTATATTTTGCTGAATGTTGGTACAAAAATTGCTAAAAATATTAATTGAACTAGGTTATAAGAGATGCTTGTCTTCCAACATTTTTTCTCAAGTGTGCTTATCTCTCCCAAATTCAGCAAGCTTTAACAAACAAAACTTACGTAGAAAAAATTCATTGACCTTGCTGTGTTATGTGACCTTTTACTGCTGGTTATTGAATGAATATTGTAATATGTACACATTCTTTTGCTTTTATTACAGTGTGACATTTCTTCAAAATTCATCCTGGAATCAAGTACTATACCAAAGAAAAATTTCTGGAAGGTAGGAGAGAGTAGTATTTTCCAAATATCGACAAAGGTCTCAGGAAACATAGGGCATAGGGGAGGGAGGGGAAAGGAAGGGGAGACCAAAAATAGAAAAAGTTTCGACAGTTTGTGTGTAAAGAATTAAAAGTGCCCAGAAATTTATTCTCTCCATTCTTAGGGTTTTAAAATAAAACTGCAAGAGTTTACATTAACCATCTGAGACAACATAAAAGGTAGGTTACATCTTTCATAATGATTATCATTTTGAAGATGAAACTTTATCAGTAGAAATGAAGTTTGAATTTTTTCTAGTACTGGCATATTTACACTTAGCTCTCCAGTTAACTCTTAGTTTTCCTGTGGTTAATCACAATTTCAATATAAATGAGGCAAAATCTTAAGAACTTTACTGGGGCCAGACTCCTCATTAGCACTAGATTGTAGGCAAGAATGAATTTGGGAATGGATTATGCTTCCTCCTAAGGCTTATTCCACTCTTGCCTCTTTCCTGATTGGCTGATGCCCACAGTTAAAACAGAGTCCATTAAAACATTAAAAATGGATACAAGCAACATTTTGAATACAGTAGTCCTCCCTTGTCCTAGAGGGATCTATTCCAAGAGCCTACCAACCCCCCCAGGGATGCCTGAAACCTTGGATAGTACCAAACCATGTATATACTGATTTTTCCTCTAGGTACATACCTGTGATACAGTTTAATTTATAAAGCAGTCACAGTACGAGATTAACAACAATAACTAATAATAATGTAGAACAGTTATAACAATGTCCTATAATAAAAGTTATGTGAATGTGGTCTCTATCTCTCAAAATATTTTACTACATTCATCTGTTTTTGATAATAGGTAACAGAAACTGAGGAAAACAAACCACAGATAAGGGAGGACAACTGTATACTTAATGCTACTGAATTGTACACTTTCATATGGTTAAAATGATAAATTTTACGTATGTGTATTTTACCACAATAAAAAAAATGGGTGCAAAGTGAAGTTTTGGTTGATTTTAACCTTTCCCCCCCCCAAAAAATAGCTAAATTGTAGTCTAGATGAACTTTAAATTGGCCAAATTAGGCATTGATTGTATTCATTTCCTAGGATTGCTGTAACTAAGTGCCACAAACTGGATGGTTTAAAACAAATTTATTCTCTCATGGTTCTGGAGGCTTGAAGTCCAAAATCAAGGTGTCAGCAGAGCCATGCTCCCTGTGAAGGATCTAGGGAGGAACTTTCCTTACCTCTTTCTAGCTTCTGGTGATTACCAGCAATCCTCAGTCTTCCTTGCCTTGTCACAACATCACTCCAAAATCTGCCTCCTTTATGTGGCCTTTTTCCAGGTGTTTATATCTTCATATACCTTTTTTTATAAGGAGATCAGTCATTGGATTTAGGGCCCATAGTAGTCTAATATGAACTCAGATTATCTACTAAGATCCTATTTCTAAGTAAGATCACATTCTGAGGTTCTAGTGGATGTGAAATTTAGGGGGGATGCTATTCAACCTAGTATGGGCGGTGATAGATTACTATGTATTTTCTTGAAAACATAGAAATTCGGCCTATGAAAAAAGAAAGCTCAAAGGTTTCTTTAAAAGCTAGGATTCAGGCCAGGTGCTAATGCCTGTAATCTTAGCCCTTCGAGAGGCGGAGGTGGGAGGATCGCTTTAGGTCAGGAGTTCCAGACCAACTAGAGCAAGAGTGAGACCAGAGACCCCATCTCTAAAATAAAAAAATAAATAAATAGAAAAATAAGCCAGGCGTGGTGGCATGAGCCTGTAGTCCCAGCTACTTGGGGGCCTGAGGCAGGAAGATTGCTTGAGCCAGGAATTAGAGGTTGCAGTGAGCTATGATGACATCACTGCACTCTAGCCCGGGTGACAGAGTGAGACCCTGTCTCAAAAAGAAAAAGAAAGGAAAAAAGATTAGGATTCAGAAATTAGACACGTTCAGAGAAAATGTAATTCTACAGAATAGACTGCTGGGGAAATTTTTTATATTTGACCTAAGTTACCTAATGCTTTTTCCCTAGAAAGAGTTTTCTAAATTAAAATTTTCTAAAGTCTAGTGAGGTAAATTTATTCATTGCTTCTAACCAAATTGACATTTTGCTTTCAGTTCTTATGTCCTTGTTAACACTTAGTGAGGTAAGCTGAGCCATCTCTATTGCCCATGGAAGCTGAGGCACTTATTTGGAAACTGCTAGGACAGTGTTTTCCAGTGCCTGTCATGTTTATTAAAATAAATTTAAACTTTTCCTTGGGCTTTTTATTTAATATCTCTGCTGCTCAGATTGCTGCTTGAATAATTAATTTATACCCTGGTCCTTTGTATTTTTCCCACCTTTACTTTATTCCCCTGAAGTCCCCAGTTGGAAATCCAGATGTCTGAGGACATTTTTGGTTGCAAGTAGCTGATCCTAGTTGAAGCCAAAAGGAATTCATTGACTCATGCAGCTAGCAAGTCCAGAAATGTGTATAGCTTCAAGATTGGCTAGATTTAGGATCTGAAACCATGTTACCAAGATGCCATTTTTCAGCTATGCTTTCTTCTTTGTTGACTTCATTCTCACATTGGCTCTTTCTACATGATGGCAAAGATGGCATTGGTGGCATTGGCTTCTCTAGGCTATAATTTAGATCAGTAGTTCTTGAATGTGTTTGGGGACCCAAGACCCTCTTATTGATTGATTGATTGAGAGAGACAGAGCCTTGCTTTGTCGCCTGGGCTACAGTGCCACAGCGCAGCCTAGTTCACAGCAACCTCAAATTCCTGAGCACAAGCAGTCCTCCTGTCTCAGCCTCCCAAGTAGCTGGTACTACAAGCACATACCACTATGCTTGGCTAACGTTTTCTATTTTTAATAGAGACAGGGTCTTACTCTTGCTCAGGGCTCAGGCTGGTCTTAAACTTCTGAGCTCAAGAGATCCTCCTGCCTCGGCCTTCCAGAGTGCTGGGATTACAGGCGTTAGCCCATGGACCCAGCCTGCCAAGACTTTTTTAGATGGTCTATGATACTGCAGTCCCCAGCCTTCAGGCGTGGCCCTGTACCGGTCCGTGGTCTATTAGGAACCTGGCCATGCATCACCACCTGAGCTCTGTGCCCCCACCCCCATGAAAAAATTGTCTTCCATGAAACCAGTACCTGATGCCATAAAGGTTGGGGACTGCTGGCCTACAAGGTCGAAAATATTTTTATATTAATACTAAGGCATTATTTGTCTTTTCACTCTCATTTTCTCATTAGATGCAATGAAATTTTCCAGAGACAACATGATATGTAATGATATCACTCTGATAGCTAATGGAGTATGTACTGGTATATGCTTGTATTTAAAATTTTTTAATATAGTAAATGTATATATGTGTGTGTATATATGTCTATATATATACACATATATATAAACAAAAACTCTTTAAAGTCCTCAATAATTTTTAAGAATGTAAAGGGTCCTGAGACCAAAATTGAGAGCCATAGATTTAGATTGTGTACCAATCCCCAAAGCACTTATGAAGGCAAGGGGAGTGGCATTTTTTGATTGTTTAGGCTTCAGTCACATATTTGCACAAAGGATGGAGATCAACTGCACCTTTACCAAATGGACTGAGATTGAGGGAGGATGGATCTGGGTACAATATGTAAGGCTAGTGCACTGATAGCTTAGCAGTTAATTCTACTCTGTTTATAGATTCCCATCTCTCTCCACCATACTGTAGAGTTTATTCTATCCACATGAACTCATACTAATATTCAGAAGGTAGAGAAGTTCTTTCCACGTGTGTACTGACAGTTTACAAATGTAGAACGTCACCATTTATTTATGTGGCTGCTTATCTGATACAAGAAGAAAAACACCAGCCTGGGCAATATAATGAAACCCTGTCTCTACAAAAATAAGAAAACCTAACCTGGTGTAGTCCTGAGTAAACTGTAGTCCTAGTTTACTCAGGAGGCTGAGGTGGGAGAATCGCTTGAGCCCAGGAGTTTGAGACCGCAATAAGCTATAGTGACACCACTGCATGCTAGCCTAGGCAACACAGCAAGACCCTGTTTCTTAAAAAAATAAAGAAGCAGCAGGAAAAAAAAGGAAAACAGGAACAAAAAGTTTTTCTGATTTCTAAAGAAAGCACTGATTTTTATCCCTCCTTAAAAGTAGACTGTAGAAGAGGAAGGCAGTATTAGAGGAAGGAAGGACTATTAGATAAGGGAAAGGAAAGTGAGATGTGTTAAATGGGAAAGTAATATTAAGTGCCTCCAGAAGCTATTTGATTTCTTGAAAGTTTTTAGGGTTCAGTCTGTATGTCACGAAAAGATAGTCCCAAGCTTAAAAACTGACATGGATTAAGTGAACTTTTTAAAAAAAATCAAAAAAGCATTATGCTTGTCTTAAATTATTATTAATTGGTTTCCATGTAACCAAAACTTAAAGCCCAGCTTTCCTAGCAAAATATTTTTTCTATAAAAACAATGTACAAAACAAAAATATTTTGTTTACTAAAGTAATTTCATTTTCCCCAGATTGACTAATAATTTGGGGAAATATGGTTTATAGAAACATTTATATCATGTTTTATATATAAAATGAACCTTAAGTAAAAGTTTGAAATGTTAGAAGCATAAATGAATTATTAAAAGAAGCAGAGAAGATGGAGTTTTCAGTTTTCCTGAAAATTCTCATTTTACCATGTAGTAATTATATTTCATATTTATCTGCCTGTGTATTTCCTGCTGTGGAATTGATTGGTTGCAGAGCAAGTTTCCCTCTCTAACACAGAACCTTATTTTCTTCCCATTTCCTAATATTTGATGACTAAATGCAGAACATATGAAGCAACAGGGACTTTGAATTGGTAGCAATGCAAGCTCCTCCCAAGGTGCCAGAGAAGCTGTTAGAAATTTGGCTTGGTGTACAACAGATTGCAGAAGCCTCTACCTGTAAACAGAAACACCATCTAAGGTGGCCATACTTCACATAAACAACACTAAAAATAGATTTTTTGCCTGGATCTAAGAGAACAAGGCAAAATGTCACTTTCCCTGTTTGATGACTACAATTCTATACCTAAGATGAAAATATCAGGCTATTGTTCCCCTTACTTCATTTAGGAAAGAAGTGTGACAAACATAACTAATCTTATTGTGGTCATTGCAAAAAGACAACTTTGGGGGGTGAAATGTTAGCAGATATCCTCTGAATAGTTAGAAAGTCAAGATAAAATAAATGAGATAAACCACAAAAATAGTACTACCCAAAGTCATGTTTGTAAATGTATTGATAATGGAACAAAGTTTTTCCTCAGTTGACCTTGAAATTGAGAAGTATCTCTCAAGTACAGTCAAGGATATCAGGGGTTTTATTCTCAGAGAAACATAATTGGAATACTATGAGTCCAAATAAAACTGTAATAATGATGTTTCAATCCCAAATACTTTCTGATTACTAATTCAGTTTCCTATAATTTGATTTGGAGATAGGAATATCCTAAATATAGACATATTCTTACCAAATCAGAAAACATAGCCTCTCTGTAATTTAAATTAATATTTGGTTTATCAGTTAATCTCTTTGGAGTTTAAGTAGCTTGAATGAATCTCTGATCTTTTGGATTAGTTGACCAAATGTTTCTGTACTCACAAAGGTGAGATCTATACCCTGAATTCACCAAAATGCAGACCACCATGAATACCCAGCCACTCTGATAACTTAGTACTGCCACAGGTGAAAGTCAGAATCCAATGTAAAGTGTTAAAAAAAAGGTAGGAGAAAAGGCTACAATATTTCAGTTTTGTGTTTTGAAGAAATAGAAAGGTTTGGAGAATTTGAAGAAAAGATGATAAGCCTGACTGATAATAAACTTACAATTTTGATACTTTGGGGATGACAAATGATTCATTTTTTAAGAAGTTACAAAGCTCAACTAGCAAGTAAACTAGTTTATTTCGTGCATTAGTTAACCAAAAAAAAAGCAGGGGGTGGGGGGACAGATCATACATTAATCAAAACCCATTGTAGTGGTAAAAAATAATTTTAAAACTTCCAAATGGTGCCCTTTTAATCCAATTTTAAGATTGGGACTCCAAGGCACTGAGGTTAAATGACTAGTTCAAGGTAGTCAGTGGTACAGTTAGATTTTATATTCCTATTTGTTGTTCTCATTGCTCTAATTCAATTGATTTGGAAAATCTCTCAGGACTGCCAAAGTCTCTCAGGGATTAAAGTACAGAGGTTGCTTTTTAAAAACAGAATGTAAATTATGTACTCAGCTAACTTGGTTGGTAGAACATTAAACTGATCAACTCAGAGCTTTAGAGCTGTTATTTGTGTGGTTAGGAGAAGAAAAATAGGACTTAGATTGGAATATGAACTGGCAGTATTAATACCTAGCCTCTGGCAACCAGGTCTGGCCCCAATTAACTATCAGATTTTTGATACCCTTTCGATGTATCTGAACTCCAGTTTCTTCTTGTGTAAAGTGAAGGAACTTTTTATTTACTTACAGTTCCTTCTAATGCCAAAATTCTGTGATTTCTTATAAACTTTTTCCAGTCCAAAAGTACATTTTTAAAAATTCACCTCTAAAATACACCTTTAAAGGTTTAAACTGACCTAGGTGTTATGGTCTGGAGTGCGAGAAAAGACCACTTAAGACCGAAACTGAGCCAAATTATGAATCTTTATTAGAAGGCCAGCTATTGAGCCAAATTGTGAGTCTTTATTAGCTGGCCAGCGACCACCCCTGTTCGGGCAGAGTCCAGAGACAGAGAGTAGCAGCTAAGCTGTAGAGAAAAGGGGGAATTTATACAGTCTTAGTTGATTATGTAGAGAAAAAACAGATCATACTACAGCATAACAGGATGTAGATGACATCAGAACATCCTTTTTTCCATTATCTCGGGGGCCTGAGACCAGCTTCAGACCACCTGGTTTGATTACAACCTTTAGACAAACGAGCTTACAGAAACAGATAGCATTGGTTAAACGAAGGTACATTTTTTCATGAATTAAGCAAGCATAGTAAAATTTAACTACATATATGGGGAGAATTTAAACAATCAGTTACAAGTTAATTACTTTGTTTTCCTGTTCTTAATGAATATTTAGCTGACTCATAGGTCTCTTGGTCATAGGCCATGCTGCGGCCAGCCTGCCTTTAAGATGACTGCTGTTCACAATATGGCTGCACTGTGGCTCACAGAGGGGAGAGCCATCTAACACTAGGGAGAAAGAAGATTTTGAATTAGTTGGCTTTTCTCATTACCAGACAGTATAAGGAATTCCTACAGATTTTGAAGCATTTTGTGACAAATCAACTTTACCATATGGAAAATTCTGGGAAAATTTTGTGCAACCAGGCCTTCTCTTTTTTCAGACGTCCTTCTCTTTTTTTGTTGTTAACTAATGCATGAAATAAGCTAGGTAAGGAATTAATGACAATTTAATCAGAGTAAAAGAAAATATCTGATGATCTCAGGAACTACCATATAATCCAGTGATAACTTACATAAGGCAAGACATCAAGAGACCTGGGACTTGGAAATTAACTTTCCATGGCCTTAAACAGTATCATTTACTGGGCCTCTATTAAATCCCAGGCACTGTGTTAGGTGGTCAAAATAAAAAGATAAACAAGACGTAATCCTGGTCCTCAAAGAGCTCACCATCAGATAAAGGAGATAGCCTGGTAAACCAATAATTGCAATATAGTTCATTATATCCTATGACAGAAATAAGAGAGCCTAGAGCAGTGATTCTCAAACCTGGTTGTACTCTAGAATTTTCCAGAGAGCTTTTTAAAAATACAGATCCTTTCACCCTATCCCTCAGAGATCATGATTTAAATGATCTGGGGAGGGACCCAGTGAAATATTATTTTTCAAAGTTCCCAAGGGGTTTATACTACACCACTAGGATTGAGAATCACTGGGATAGAAGGGCACCAAACTCAGTCCTTAAGACAAATAGGCAGTGGTCAAGCAGACAAGGAGAGAAGAATCTTTCCGCTTTGTGCATGGAGATAATAGGACTCGTGGCATATCAGGGGAACTGTAAATAGTTCTGTTAAGCTCGATATAGGATATATGAGAGAAGAGGGACATAATGAAAGATGAGACTGGGGAGGTAGGCAGGAAGCAGATCATTTATGATCTATGAAGGAGTTTGGACTTTATACTAAAGTCAGTGAGAAACCAGTAGGGGAGTGACGTGATCTCATTTCTCTTTTAGAAAAGATAGCTTCAGTGGTAGTTTGGAAGATGAATTAGAGGAAGTAGAAGCAGGGAAACCGATTAAGAGGCTGTGGTAATCCAGGCAGGAAGTAGGGCCTGAAAAAAACAATTATACTGGGAAGGTAGGTGATATTCAAGGAATAGATAACAAGGAGGCTGAATTAACAGGGCAGTTGGATGTGGTTGTGAGAATAAGAGGAGTGTATGGCATTTAATTTTTCTTATTTTGTACCTGCTTTTGCTCATTTGCCAGTGGTGGATCTGCCCAGAATTAAATATAATATTTCAGAGATGGAGAGGACCTCCATTTTATGGACTTATTAACAATGTGGTTTTGAAATGTAGTCATTTCAAATCCAAAAGCTATCAAAATAATCAGAGGCTGTTTACAATCCCTAAATGACTAAATTCCTGACATACTTAAGGCCAAGCATCTAACATTTCCACCCAGATTGGTGGGGAGAGAAAGGAAAACAGCACTAAAACAAAGGTTTAAGAGATTTTAATGAACACAAATGACTGTGCCTAGTCTTTAAATCTGTCCAAAGCAAATGGAGTGAAAGCCTTCTAATCCTTCAGTGCTTCTTCATCTGGCAGTGACCTCAGAAAAAAGCGCCTCCCTCCTACATCATCAAACTGACTTCCCTTAGTTCTTTGTTGTTCTGTGTAGATCTTTGAACCTAGAATTCTCTAAGACAGGGAAAAAAAAACAGAAAAAAGACAGTTAAAACATTAAGTGCCATGGGATTTTTACCAATCCCCTAAAAATACTAAATTAGAATGAATATGTGTTAACACATGCATCCCCAAAATCTATACCCACTATCTATCCAAGCCCTTAAGATGATTTTTTAAAAGAAAGTATAATCTCACCACATGGGGTTCATTCTTGCTGGTAGTTGTTCTGCCCTTAGTTATAGTGCCCATGGTGCCTAATGGGAAACATTAAGAAAATGAGAGCTTCTTTTTAGAAGAAAAAAAAAAAAATAGTTTTAAGTTGCAAAGCACTTTACATCATAGTATCATATAATTGTATCACTGTATGACTGACTCTGGTATTAGCATTGATGTGAATTTTCTGATTGTCATTTTAGAAAATAACTTCATCAAACAATGTTTTTAAAGTTAGAGTGGTGAAACTTTTTTCTGTTGAGAAGTCATGTCCCACAGGGGGAATCTACTGTTACCCATTAAAATGTAAAAAGAAAATCATGACCTCATCCACCTGTGAGGAGCTCACCCCACAGATCATTCATTAAGGAAATTTCTTGCTAACCTCCCATAAGCAAGGACATGCAAGTTATACCTATGTCTAGCATCTTAAACTAAAGATCTGATTCCACACTAATAATGAATTACAAGTTTATCTTACAGGTAACAGAACTAGAGACAAAATCAGTCATTCTTCCACCTACCCAGGGACATCTACATAATTGATGCTTCTTTCACTCTCTTGTTTTCTGTAAAATGTAGATTTCTTGAGTTCACAAGAAGGTAGCCACTACCTAATCAGCCCTCGCCCCCACCTTTTTCCTTTGCCTTTAAAATGCTGAAGGTTCCAACCTCCCCTTCGGAAAAAACAGTCACAGCTTGTCTGCGGTTCTTGTTTTTCCCAGGTTTGTCTTTAAAATCTTGGCGTAATAAACCTCCATTGATTGATATTTTTACCTCAGTCATTTATCTGAGTTGACAAAAATAATCCTAATATCAATAAGGATACAGTTTACTTTTTTCCCCGACCTTCAAAATTTATATTTAGGGAAAAAAAGAATTTTATTCTTCCCCTGAGCTTCTGTAGGGTTTTAGGGGAAGTGAAAGAATTACTTAGTTTAGAAATTAACTTTATAAGCTACTAATGCCATAAACCAAACTTTGAAATTCAAAAAGTTCTGGTTGCCTCAAAGTTTAAAAAAAATCCTGTACTTGAGAGCAATACAGTCCTTATCAAGGACTCAGATTTCAGCTAGCTCTGGTTTTCCACCCTTGCCCTTTCAGCATTTTAGCTTAACACTACTATTTTCTTTTCAGCAGCACCTGCTGAAGTGTATTTCAGAAAAAGCAATATTACAGTGAAGTAAAGGTTAAAGCCAGAAGGAATGACTTGCTAGCAGAACAGAGGGAGTTACAGAGTAAATAAAGTCTCAAGAGTATTCATTTCCCACCTCACTGAGCTTTCATCTGAATTTATAAGTGTAACATAACATTCACATACAACTTTCAGGTTCTTCTCAAAAGAGCTCAAGTAAATGCTAAGAGTTGGGGGAGGGGAGGAGAGAAAAGCAAGGCTGTCACAATCAAATGTCTTATTACAAGTCATATTATTGCTGAAGATAAACCTCTTCTTGAAACACCAGCAGATGTGATGGGAAATTCAGCTGAATTCAAATTGCCTACTGCCTATGTGCTCTAAGACAGGTGACTGCAAAAGTCCACAAACTGCTTTCTGGGTTCTACAAAAGCTTAGGAGGAGCTGCCATATACCCTGAGTCAAATTATAATTTTACACTGGTGAGGAAGTAAATTCCTTCCAATGTCACCTGTCTCTGGAAAGAGCAAAAGGAAAGACTTCACCCTGGGTGTAAACAACAAACTACGTGATGCAGTAAGCTAAAGAAATGAGACTGACAATGGTAAAGCTACATCCTGGTTCTTAAGGGAATTTGCAAGTAGGGAGTTATTTGAAGTGTAACAAAGTGAGTAATATTAACACAGGATTGTATTTTGCCAGCCAAATGGATCACACCACTGCAACTCAGCCAACCAGCACACAGTACAGTGGGAGGAGGCATTCTTGGCCAAGAACAATGGAGTAAACCCTTCCTCTACTTGAAAATGCCTAGAACAGAAGGACCTGTACCCTGATATACTGGGAGGTGTGTCCAAAATTACATTGTACCATTTCTCTAAGACAGATTTGTGAAATTCAATTCTTTCGAAACTAGAGGAAAGGGAACACTATCCAGGAACACTGTTAAGTACTCAATAAACACCACCTTGTATAATTGCCCAACTCATTGTTATTTCAGTGCTCCAACTGCTTGATTTATCTGTGGTAGAAAGAAACAATATTAGCCTAGGATTGTGGAGGAAGTGGGCAATGACCATTTTGGGGAATGGAGGGAACTGTAGTTCAGGGAGTAGAATAATCGGTAAAGTTTGTGCGGCAGAACACTGAGTTTAATATGGTCTAATCAAGACTGCCAATAATACATGTTGGTGCCACAGAGCATGTCACACAACAAATAGTTTTTTTTTTCTTTTTTTTAATTTAATATACAAATGTGGCACATTTTGTCCTAAGGGTAATAAAAGGCCAATCGCTTCCCACAGCGTTTCTCTTTTCCTGAATTACCACTATTTGCGGACTTGAAGCCTGGATGTGGTTGGTGCCACCTACTGGGCTAAATGCAGAATTACAAATCTCCTGAACAAATTAACTTTAGGGAGTGTGATTCTTCATTATGTACCTTAAGCAGGTGATAAATTTGGATTCAAATCATAGCCCTTAGAGCTAGAAAAGGCATGAAAAATCACATACTTTAACACTGCCACTTTGTAGCATAGTCTAGGAAATAAGCTTTGAATATGGAACCAGAAGCCTAGCTTTTCTGAGCTTGTTTCTTGTTCTATAATACCTATTCCAGTCATCGTGAGGGTTACATAAAGTGATGTTTTCAACACGTTCTATAATATGTTGTGGTTGTTTTAGATAAAGAAAAAAACTGAAATTAAATGACTTTCCCAGGTAATATAACTGGGAGCCTCAGAGTATGGCCTGCAACTCATGTATCTGAGTCTTAATCCAAAACTTTCCAATATTTGCTGATGAGATGATTTTAGTTGGAAACTTGGATAAATTTAGGATGTATTGGAACACAGAATTAAATGCTATAAATTACAGTAAGAAAATTATTCCCTTTTCAATTCTTTCAAACTTGATGGCAACAAGAAGCAAGTTTCACTTTGGTGCTAATTTTCTTTAAAATTCTCTGTCTTGCTAATCTCACTTCCTAATAAGGATAAAACAGGACTCAGACTTCAGCATCTTGCTAGAACATTAAAATGTTGGGGGATTTTTTGTATACTTATTTTTTTATATTGAATCATTTAACTCTCATAATTATTGGTACTAGTATTTTTTCAATTTTCTTTTTTTTTCCTGAATACTTCATTTTTTTTAATTTCAGAATATTACAGGGATACAAAAGTTTTAGTTACATAAATTGCTTTTGTACTGCTTGAGTCAAAGTTATATGTGCCCATCCCCCAGATAGTGTGCATTATACCTGTTAACCATGAATTTACCCATCCCTTCCTCCCCCTCTCACCTACTTGATTTCCAATGAATATTATTTCCATATGTGCACTTAAGTGTTGATAAGTTACTTCCAATTTAATGGTGAGTGCCTGTGGTGTTTATTTTTCCATTCTTGTGATACTTCACTTAGAATGATGGTCTCCAGTTTCATCCAGGTTAATACAAAAGGTATTAGTTCACCATTTTTTTTATGGCTCAGTAGTACTGCATGATGTATACATACCACATTTTATTAATCCACTACGTATTGATGGGAACTTGGATTGTTTCCACATTGCAATTGTGAATTATGCTGCTATAAATATTCAAGTGCAAGTGTCTTTTATAGAATGTCTTTATATAATCCCAGTAGTGGGATTCCTGTATCAAATGGTACATTCTACTTTTAGTTCTTTGAGGTATTTCCATACTACTTTCCTTAGAGGTTACACTAGTTTGCAGTCCCACCAACAGTGTCTGAGTGTTGCTATCTCTCTGCATCCATGCTAGCATTTGTTGTTTTGGGACTTTTTTTTTTTGATACAGAGTCTCACACTGTTGCCTGGAGTAGAGTGTCCTGGCGTCAGCCTAGCTCACAGCAACCTCAAACTCCTGGGCTCAAGTGATCCTACTGCATCAGCCTCCCGAGTAGCTGGGACTACAGACATGCGCCACCATGCCTGGCTAATTTTTTCTATATAGATTTTTAGTTGTCCAAATAATTTCTTTCTACGTTTAGTAGAGACAGGGGGTCTCGATCTTGCTCAGGCTGGTCTCGAACTCCTGACCTTGAGCGATCCACCCGCCTCGGCCTCCCAGAATGCTAGGATTATAGGCATGAGCCACCATGCTGGGCCAGTTTGGGGACTTTTTTTTTTTTTCAGCATAATATGGGGGTATAGATGTTTAGGTTACGTGTGTTGCCCTTGCCCCTCCCCCCCGCCTCAGTCCAAGTTTTAAATATGTCCATCCTTTGCGTGGTGCGCGTTGCACTCTTTGTGTATGCATATACCCGTCCCCTCCTCCCTCCTCCTCTCTCCCCCCTGCCCAACATCCAATAGATGTTATTCTTATGTATGTACTTATGTGTTGATCAGTTAATACCAATTTGATGGTGAGTACATGTGGTGCTTGTTTTTCCATTCTTGGGATACCTCGCTTAGTAGAATGTGTTCCAGCCTTTTCCAGGAGTATATAAGAGGTGCTATATCACCATTGTTTCTTAAAGCTGAATAATACTCCATGGTATACATATACCACGGTTTATTAATCCACTCATGTATTGATGGACACTTGGGTTGTTTCCACATCTTTGCAATTGTGAATTGTGCTGCTATGAACATTCGAGTGAAGGTGTCTTTTTCATAGAGCGACTTTTGCTCTTTTGGGTAGATGCCCAGTAACGGGATTGCTGGGTCAAATGGTAGTTCTAC
>CAUYSK010097173.1:0-11080 GCA_963575035.1 Avahi laniger | reverse complement strand
TGAGTGACAACAGCAGTGTGACCGCAGCACAGTGGAGACCGGCACCCTCTCTGGAGGTGGCTGCAGCCACTCATTGTCACGCTACAACTTAATAAATCAGAGTTGCCCCTTGGCAACTAATTTTTTTTTTTTTTTTTTTTTTTTTTTAGACAGAGTCTCACTCTGTTGTCCGGGCTAGAGTGAGTGCCGTGGCGTCAGCCTAGCTCACAGCAACCTCACACTCCTGGGCTCAAGCAATCCTTCTCCCTCAGCCTCCCAAGTAGCTGGGACTACAGACATGCGCCACCATGCCAGGCTAATTTTTTCTATATATTTTTAGTTGGCCGATTGATTTCTTTCTAATTTTTTTTTTTTAGTAGAGGCTGGTCTCGAACTCCTGAGCTCAAACGATCCGCCCGCCTCGGCCTCCCAGAGGGCTAGGATTACAGGCGTGAGCCACCGCGCCCGGCCTCAAATTTTTAAAAAACAAAGACAACATGCTACGATACTACGGTGTATTTCAAACGAAACACATCCACAAGCCATAATTCAACCTACAGGCACCCAGGTTGGGCCCAAGCCCCCCAAGTAAGTGCATAAGTTAGTATCAGCATGCCATTTTAATAATCATCGAAATGATAACAAAAGGAACATAGAAACTTGGAAAATATAGTAACAAGAATTAGAGTAGCAGGCGTTTGCTAAAAGGAATGTGGGCAGGCTTTGGCCTGTAATATTATTGCACAAAATTGAAAATAGTTGTGGTGGGGTAAAGGGTTTTTTTTTTTCTCCTTTTCTTAAAATGTTATTTGACATGTGTATGGCTGTCTGTGTGCACTGCGTGTGTGTGTGTATATAAAGCACTCGTGAGGGAGTTTTGCCAGGATGGGGGCAGGACACAGCTGGGAGATGTGAGGTTTCTGACGGCAGAGGACAGTTTCAGAGAGAGGTGGGAGGTGACTCCACACTTCTCTCCGTCGTGCAAGAGGCCGTTTGCCAAGCTCTGTCATTCTCTGGTGACTCAGGGGTACTTCTGACAGTGATGGTTTTACAGTGTGGCCTAATTAAGTTACTACTAAAGGCTTAAGCTTAAAAGAAAATTAGCTTCTTTCCTCCAACAGACCATCAATGACTGTGTCACCTTGTCCCAGAAAAGTACCGAGCACATCATCCCACCCAAATGGCTTCCCATTTGGGTCTGGACACGTATGAACAGTGACTACCTGGAAAGGTGGGATTCCTTTAGCTGCAAAGCACTTTTTTAAAATGGGGGGGGGGGTTTCCATGTCATGAAGAAGCAAACCATTCGTATTTGAGTGACTTTTGCTCCAGGAGCACCAGTATCCATTGGATAAGCACAAAAATCACACACTACTTTTCAGTTTTTGCATCGAAACTGACCTAAGCTCCCGCTCCCTGCGGACACCTTTATGCTTTTGTAACGTGGCCACAGCTGTTGAACATAGTATTTATATCGCCTCTCCTCGGTGGTGGGGGCTCCCTGAGGAGAAATTGATAGGAAGTGACTTTGCCAAGTGTATAAAGCCTGTTCAGCGCTTAGCGACGCTTATACACCTACCACGATGCTGGGTGGTGTCTGAGGAACGTGCTCGTGTTCTTCGAGTACCGCCAAGCTTGTGCCGTGTTTTAACGCAGACTTGAGTCTGCGCGAGTTCAGGATGTCTGAACCAGGACGCTCATGTTCAGCTGCCATTGAACTGTTTCGGACGTCGTCAGGGTTCTCTCTCATTTTTGTTTATGTAAAATCATAGGTTATAGGCTCTCAGATAGACATTTAATTTACATGAAAGCTTTAATCTAATCTATATTAATTCTATAGTTTTCTATGCATCTATATTTCAGATAACTGTTTAGTTTAAGTGGTTTTAGTGAATGCCTAACTTGTCAATGGCACCACAGCAATAAACCACGGAAATCGCACACCCCATGTGTCTGCAAAGGGCTGCACAGGCCAGATAGGACCAGAGATAGGCGGGGCTCGATTGCAGGGCCACGTCACAGAATTTGGATTTTTGTCATTTAATAGCAAGAAGGAGACAATAAAGAATTTTAAACTGGGGAGCTCTGTTGTTCACTCTCCACCCAACAAACATGACTGAGCATCTGCCACGTGCCAGGTAGTATCTGAGGCACGGGGGATGTTACAACGAACAAAACCTTATAGAGGTAGCATTTACCATGTCAGGTGGTGACAAATGCCATGGAGAACTAAGTAGACTCAGAGGGGCGATGGGGTGGGAGAGCTCAGCATAGACTGGCAGGAAATGAGGACAGAGCCACAAGGCCACCCAAAAGAGCATTCCAGGCAGAGGGAACAGCAAGTACAAAGGCCCTGGGGTAGGATGGTGCTATGTCTGCTGGAGGAACACGTGGGAGGCCAGCATGATTCAGAGTGACCAAGGGGGAGAACAGTGGGAGTTGAGGAAAGAAAGATGGCAGAAGGACAACTGTATAAGCTCGTGAAGGCTACTGAAAGGACTTCTAGATTTAAAGTGAAGGGCTGGGGCCCCATTTTGAACAACAGTGTGGCACAATCTGAATTACGTTGCAAAAGGCTTACTCTAGCTCCTGGTGAAGAGGCTGCAAGGGAGACAGGATGAAAGCAGAGACCACCCTCTGGAGACTGGAAAGAGGCCAGCGGGGATGGGGCGCGGAAAGTGGCCAGACTGTGCGTCTGTTCTGACGCGAGAGCCAGCAGGAGCGGCCGGTGTGCTGGGCATGGGAGAAACGCGGAGGAGGACTCCACAGTTCTTGGCCCGAGAACCTGGAAGGGCGGCATTACCCGTAACCACACGGTGGAAGGTTGCGGGAGGAACGGGTTCGCAGGGGATGGCCAAGACTTTGGCCTGGGTGTGCTGGGTTTGGGGTGCCACTACAGCCCTGGAGGAGAGGTCAGGAAGGCAGCTGAGTGGAGGCAGGTCCGGGAGAAATCTGGGATCCTCAGATGGCATTTAATGCCGCGAGGCCACATGAGTCACCAAGGGAGCGAGGGTGGAGAGAAGGGAGGAGGGTGAGGGCCCAGGAGACCCCCGAGGAGACGTGGAGGGTCCAGAAAAGGGACCGAGGAGGGTGGGTGACGGAGGAGAACCAAGGAGGCGCAGTGAGAGGAACACGGCGCTTCCAGAAGGAGACGGGTGAGCCCGTCAAAGGCTGCAGGCCAGGGCGTGCCCGTGGGCTTCGCTTGGCGACCCGGAGGATGCTGGCAACCCTGGCACGAGCAGTTCTGGCGGCACGGAGGGTTGAAAGCTGGTTGGACTGGGCTCAAGAAAGAAAAGGGGAAACAGGCAGCGACCACGAGCAGCCAGCTCTTCTGCCGGGTCCTTCTGGGGCCAGGGCAGCTTGCAGAGGTGCGGGGCGGGAGGGGGCGGCTCAGAAGGGCAACAGCACCGGGTTCTGGTGGCGGCATGACCAGATTTACCTTGTGCACGCGGCGTCCTCGCGGTAACCCCCGCAGCAGGGCCCAGGTCGGCGCTAGCGAGTGGCAGAGCCCGGCTTGGCGCCGGTGTGCCCGCCGCCGCCCCGCCCCTCGGGAAGGGGTCCCTGTTCGGAGGAGGGGGAAGGCAGAAGCAGCTGGTCCGAGGGACGGCTTTGCGCAGCGGCCTGCAGGTTGACGAGTAGGAAGCACACGCCCTGGAGAGCTCTTTGTTCACGTGTCTTCTTTTTGGCGTAAGCGGGTTTGGGACTTCAGGATTCCCTGAGGTGCCAATTGTCAGAATGCTGGTTCACAATAAAAGGCCTCTTCACTCTGAGAAAAGCCCTTGCAGTGGCCTGGGGGCCGCACCTGTCTCCTGCAGCTCTGCTCGGATCACCCCTCTCTTAGTGCTGATGAAGGAAACCTGAGGCTGCCTGGCTCATCTGGCTCACGTGCTGCGGCCGTGCGAGAAGCATCGCCAGCACCTGCTGCCGGGCAGAAGCTCGGCGGCTCCCAAGACCAGGCCCAGGGCGCCTCTGGGCTTCTCCCTTCTCCCTCCTCGGGGAGCCCCAAGGAAGAACAGCCCTTACTAAGCCATGTGCCCACCTGTCTCCTCCGCCCAGGGCGAGATGCCGGTGCCTGGTGCCTGCTGGGGCTTTGACATGTCATCCCATTCCCAGGGCGGACCTGGACACCCGACCTGGAGCCAGCACTCTGCCACCAACCATCCAATTAAATGAGTTTAAAACACATCACTGATGCCAGTTGCAAAAAAAGGGGCGAGATCCCCAAATAGGGAGAACTTAACGCGACCAGATGTTGGCGGGTGTCCTGGACTTCATCGTGTTCCCCCAAATTCATATGTTGAATTTTTAATCCCTAGTATCTCAGAATGTGACATTTGGAGGTAGGGTCCCGAAGAGGTAATTAAGTTGAAATGGGGTCAACAGGGGGCGCCCTAATCCAATGTGCCAGGCATCCTTATGAGAAAAGGGAATTTGGATACGCAGAGTGACCTTGCACACAGGTGCATGTGGAAGAAAGACCACAGGAGGGAGAAGACAAACATCTGCAAGCAAAGGAGAGAGGCCTTGGGAGAAACCAAACCTGCCAACGCCTTGATCTTGGACTTCCGGCCCCCAGAACTGTGAAAAAATAAATCTCTGTTGTTTGAACCACCCAGGCTTAACACTTTGTCATGGCAGCCCTAGCAGACCAGCCCGGCTGGTTAACAGCACAGCTGTATTAAAGCAGACCCGCCAGGGGCTGGGGAGCGGGGGGGGGAAGAACTATTTAGAAAAGGATTAGCACAAAGTAACTCACATGTTCAAAATTTTGCCTCTCTCCCTGCCCAACAGCTCCCACAAACTGAACACAAATTCAAAGTTCTGCCAGTACATCTCCAAAACAGCCTGTCTCTGCTGTTCTGTGCTGTGACGATTTTGCTAATGAAGGAGTCTTCAGAGTTAGTGTTCTTCTGAAGTGTATTCGTCTCCACGTTAACAGCACAGTCCAGACAACGATGTCCTCCACTGATCTATTGCAAATGGGGCAATGGCTTGCACGCGGGCTCGTGTTTACCACGCCCGTGGATAAAGCCCCATCCCATTGCAGGATGTGCTTGAATTTCAGAGTTCTGATGTTCACGTGAGGCTCAGAGGAGGCAATTTGATGGTCCTTCCACCAGCGTCTCTTGAGGCAGCATGCGAGTGCTCGGCCCTGTGGAGGGAGGGAGAATAAGGACATCAGGGAACTGACCTGATGAGGGGACCCCCTGGGGACTCTGGGGCAGCAAGGGCCCAGCCAGCCCAGCAGACACAGCCCACCCTAGTCCACAAGCCTGACTTCCCCAGTGAGAGTCAGAAAGCTCAGGACCCTGCCTCCCTGTGTGGCTTGGAGCAGACAACCTAGGTAGCCTTGGCACTTTTCTCTGTAAGCCAAATAATAGTGATGGTGTCAATGCTTACGCAGGCGTGCCAGGGCTCTGTGCACTGCGAGGGCGGTGCCATGGACGAACGTGTCCCCAGAAACACATATGTTGAAGCCCTAATCCCCAATGTGATGGTATTTGGAAGGGGGCCTTCGGAGGTGACTAGAGTTAGATGAGGTCACGAGGGTGGGGCCCTCTTGATGGGATTAGTGCCCCTATAAAAAGAGGAAGAGACACAAGAGCTCTCTCTCTCAACCATGTGAGGATGTAGCAAGAAGGCCACAGTCGGCAAACCAGGAAGAGAGCCCTCACCAGACACTGAATCTGCTGGCACCTTGATCTTGGACTTCTCAGCCTCCAAAACCATGAGAAGTAAATGTCTGTTGTTTAAGCTCCTACTTTGTGGTATTGTGTCACAGAAGCCTGAATAGGCTAAGTTAGGCAGCACATGCCCAGTGTCTCTAGCAGACAGGTGCAGGGCTACAGCAACATCTGCACTTGTCAGATGACCGCGGCTGCCTGAGGTCTAGAAGCCTGCCCCAGGTCCTGTGGTTGCCCCTGACGGGCTTGTGATAGGAGTACTGTTGGCTTGTTTCACCGCATTTGACATCCTGTCAATGACCCTGACCACATTGGAAGTGGAAGGTGTGTGATCCCTTCCTAGGATGGCCTCTGGGTCCTTGGGGTCCCTCCACAATGGGGTGTCTGAGAGGAGCAACTTTGTGGAGCTGAACCACATGGCTCTGCCCACCCTCTGCCCCAAACAGGGTGAGCACATTCCTGGTGCTAAGAGTGCTATTCCACCGGCCTGGCTTTTGCAGAGTACTTTGAAAAACAGTCTTGAAAATGCCGTGTTTCTATGGGACCTTGGTGCAGCCACAGAAGGGCTGGTGCTTAACTTTCGGGCATCATTTTTCTAGCAGAAATGTCCATCGCTATCCCTGTGACCTTGAAGGCCACTTCCCAAAAAAAAAAATGAGCTGCCAAAGGAACAACATTCCAGGCCTGGATCTGATCCAGCAGGGAATGCGTCACACGTCAGAGGACAGCCCGCGGGAGAGGAAGGGTGACGTGTAAATAAATATCCGCTCCATTTATTGATTGGATTCATCCAATTACCCAGGAGGTGCGTTTAGGAGAGGTTCAAGGGAATGACTCACATGTCACCCAAATGATGCCAGCAAAGCTGCAGCCAGTGTTTCTGTCCCATCGCTGGTATTAGAGGACACTTTTAGTTACAGAGAATATTAATTGCTGCTGGGAGCTGGGTGTGACGTTAAGAGGAAATGAAAAACTCCAGCAGTGCCACAAACGATGGCTCTGGGAGGAGAATCGACGTTGAGCTGAACCAAGCCAGCTGGGTGATTTTACTTAATGGTGTTTATTTTTATTTCCCCTCCTTAACTCATCTGTAATGGAAAGTAGGTGTTAGGGGCTGAGTTGTGCCCCCCAAATTCATATGCTAAAGCTCCAACCCCCGATACCTCACAGTGAGACTGTATTTGGAGACAGGGTCTTTAAAGAGGGAATTAAATTAAAAATGAGGTCACTAGGGTGGGCCCCGATCCACTGTGACTGGTGTCGTCATAGAGGAGAAGATTAGGACCCAGACACGCATGGAGCGGTGACCACATCAAGACACAGGGAGAAGACGGCGTCTCCATACCAAGGAGAGAGGCCTTGGAAGGACCCAACCCTGCCGACACCTCAATCTTGGACTTCCAGCCCCTAGGACTGTGAAAACTAAATTTCTGTCACTGAAGCCTCCCGGTCTGTGGTCCTCTGTTACGGCAGCCCGAGCAGACTGGTGCAGCAGGCTCTACCCTTGCTGTAGCGATTCTATTTCCAAAGTAATCATCAAAATAGGCAAATTCTGCACAGTGCATCAGAGCACCTGATCCACGGGGGAATTTGGCTTTTCAGATGGGAAAAACCTCCTGTGCCCTGGAACAGTAACTGAGTTTTGATTTCCAGAGTTCTCTTTATGGGTCTCACAGGCTTTGCCAGGATCAGAATTTGGTTTACCTGAGTCCTCCAGCGTAAAGGCAGAGGGAGAGATTCTCTCCTCAAGTTTCTAAAACACAGAAATTGAACTATTGTTTCTGCTCAAATCATTTAATTTTTATTACTTCTCCATTGTCAATGTCCTCTAGCCAAAAACCACCAGGAACACACCCGTAGCCAAAATCGGGTTTTTGACTCATTCCATAAAACCGCGGAGGATGGGGATCCAGGCAGGTGGTCTCAGTGTGCAGATGCTGCATTGAAAGGACTGTGGAAAGAAGCAGGGCCGCCGCCCACCTGCACCTGCAGCTGGGACCGCCCTGCCTGGGCGTAGTCCTGGACAAGTCCTCCCCACCTACCACCACCACAACCACCTGGACACATTGTCCAAGGGCCAGAGGATTGACTCGGCCCCCTTCCCCCAGCTGGACTCACGCACACCATAGGGGACCTGAGGACAGGCCCATCCTACCCACCACTGCTGCTGGCATGAGAGCACACCATTCAGGGGCCTGGAGGTGAACCCTCCATGCCACAGGTGTTGGTGCACATGCGCACCATGAGGGAGCCTGACAACAGGCGTGGCCCGCCATGCCCAGTGCTGGTGCCCACATACACCATTTGGGGGCCTGAGGACAGACCTGTCCCCTCACTTCTATCACTGCTGACACCTGAGCACGCACTCCAGGGGCTTGGGGACGAATTCACCTCATTCACCTGAGCCTGTGCTTGTATACACCATTGGCCACCCACCTGGCACCACCCCCATCAGTGCTCATGTACATTGTCCAGAGGCCTGGGGATCAGCCTACCCTGCGTGCTGCCACCGGCACCCATGCATGTCATCCAGAAACTGGGGACTGATCTGCTCAACCTGCCACCAGCACTTGCACACACTTTCTGGGGGCCTGAGGATGAGCCTGCCCAGCCTTCCACCACTAAGACTGGCACCCATATGTGCTGCCTGGGGGCCCAAGAGTTGGCTAACCAACTGCTGCCAAGGGTGGCACCTGACCAAGCCATCTGGAGGCCCAAAGACTGGCCTACACAAGCCTGCCACCACTTCCCAGGGACCCAAGGACTGGCATACCCAGTCTGCCACCACCACCACTGGTGCCTGAGGACCAGCTTGCCTGGCATCCCTGTCCCCAGCAAAGTCTTACTGAAGCCTCCACTAACAATCACAGACTAAGCTACAGAAAAATTGATTACAGCTGAGGAAATCATATGAAGACTACCCTACTGCACTCACTCAAAATCAAAGCCAAAGCACCATACCTAATCAACACTATAGATGCATCTACAGGGAAAAGTCTTTCCCTATAAAAGCCAATCCATAATATTGGAAGAAGCAACTGTTATACTAAATGTGTGCATATCAATGTAAAGACACAAAAAACATGAAAGAGCAAGGAAACATGACACCTCTAAAGGAACACCATCATTCTCTGGCGACAGACTCCAATGAAAAAAAATCTATGAAATGCCTGTAAAATAATTCAAAATTATGATATTAAAGAAGCTCAGTGAGACACAAGAAAACACAAATAAACAATATAAAGAAATCAGAGAAACAATTCATGATCTGAATAAGAAATTCAACAAAGAAATAGATTTCAAAAATAATCAAATAGAAATCCTAGAACTAAAGAATTCAATGAATGAAATAAAAAATATAATTGAGAGCTTCAACAATAGACTAGATCAAGCAGAAGAAAAAAATTCTGAACTTGAACACAGGTCTTTCGAAATAACCCAGACAGACAAAAAGAAAAAGAAAAAAGCATTAAAAAGAAAATCCTATGTGACATATGAGACACCATAAAGTGAACAAATATTCAAATTTTGGGTGTTGCAGAGGAGAATAGATGACCAAAAGCATAGAAAACCTATTTAACAAAATAATAGCTAAAAAATCCCCAAGTCTTGCAAGAGATATAGACATCCAGATACAGAAATCTCAAAAATTCTCAAATAGATATAACCCAAAAGGTGTTCTCCAAGACATATTATAGCCAAACTTTCAAAAGTCAAAGGCAAAGAAAAAATACTAGAAAAAGCAAGAGAAAAGTGTTAAGTCACAAATAAGAGAATTCCCAACAGACTAGCAAAAGATTTTTCAGCAGAAACCTTATAGGCCAAGAGAGAATGAGATGATAAGTTCAAAATGCTGGGAAGAAAAACTACAAGCCAAGAATACTACATCCAGCACAGCTATCCTTAAAAATTGAAGAAGAAATAAAGTCTTTCCTAGACAAACAAACATTGTGGAAATTTATCACCACTAGACCAGAAATGTTCAAGGAAATCCTACATCTGGAAGTGAAAGGATTATATCTACCATCATGAAAACACACAAAAGTATAAAACTCACTGGTAGAGTAGATGCACAAATGAGAAAGAAAGGATTCAAAAGTTACTACCACAGAAAACCACCAAAGCACAATGATAAACAATAAGAGAGAAAGAAAGGGACAAAGGATATGCAAATCAACCAGAAAACATTTAACAGAATGAAAGAAATTAGTTCTTACCTATTAACAATACTCTAGAGTGAAATGGATTAAATTCACCACTTAAAAGAGTCCAGCATGGTGGCATGTGCCTCTAATCTGCACTACTTGGGAGGCTGAGGCAGAAGGATCACTTAAGCCCAGGAGTTTGAGTCCAGCCTGGGCAACAGAGTGAGCCCTCATCTCTTTAATAAAAAAAAAAAAAGCTATAGACTGGCTACGTTTTAACCCTCACCCTAACCAGAAAAGACCCAAAATAGCCAAAGAAATACTGAGCAAAGAAACACAAAACTAGAGCATCATATTACCTGGCTTCAAAATATCCTACAAAGCTAGCAACTAAAACTACATGGTATTGGGTAAAAACAGACACATAGACCAATGGAACAGAATAGAGAGCCCAGAAATAAATCCACATATTTATAGTCGACTGATTTTTTTTTACAAAGACACCAAGAACATACATTGGATAAAGAACATCCTCTTCAATAAATGGTGCTGGGAAAACTGTATGTCTATATGTAGAAAAACTAGACCCCTATCTCTCACCATATATAAGAATCAATTCAAAATGGATTAAAGACTTAAATGTAAATCTCAAACTAAAAAACTACTAGAAGAAAACATAGGTGAAACATTTCAGGACATTGGTCTAGGCAAAGACTTTATGGCTAAGACCTCAAAAGTGTAGGCAACAAAAACAAAAATAGACAAATGGGACTGTATTAAACTTAAAAGTTTCTGTACAGCAAAGGAAATAACAAACACAGTGAAGAGACAACCTGTAGAACTAGAGAAAATATTTGCAAACTATTCATCTGAGAAAGGACTAATATCCAGAGTATACAAGGAACTCAAATGACTTAACAGTAAAACACCAAATAACCCCATTTAAAAATGGGCAAATGATATGAATAGACATTTCTTGAAAGAAGATGTACAAATGATCAATAGATATATGAAAAATGCTCAACCTCACTAATCATCAGGGAAATGCAAATCAAAATCACAGTGAAATATCTTACCTCAGTTAAAATTATCAAAAAGAAAAAAATAACAAATGCTGGTGAGAAGCAGGAGAAAATATAATTCTTTTTTTTTTTTTTTTTTTTTTTTTGAGACAGAGTCTCACTGTGTTGCCCGGGCTAGAGTGCCGTGGTGTCATCCTAGCTCACAGCAACCTCAAACTCCTGGGCTCAAGCGATCCTCCTGCCTCAGCCT
>CAUYSK010097167.1:0-15052 GCA_963575035.1 Avahi laniger | reverse complement strand
ATCCCACCATTCATTTAACCATCCTAATGCTCTGTACTTGCCCCATCCTTTTTTTCTGGAGCCCATTATGCTGCAGGACTGTCTCTCCTCCTTGCAGATGTCCCATCACTCCTTTCTCATGGACTGTGCCCCTGAAGAATCCCTCTCCCCAACCCCCCACGAACTCTTTTCACTCATCATCTGGACTGTTGCCATCAACATCCACATGCTCTATCCCCCACCTCAAACATACCCTTGACACCCGTGACCCCACAGCCCTCTCTAATTATCACTCTATGCCCCTTTACAACCAATTTCTCATTCCGCCCACTCCCCCCCCTTTCCATTCTCTCAACCCATTCCAGTCTGCCTTGACACTCACCCCTTCCTCAAATTGCTCCCTTCAAGGTCATCAAACAGTTCATACTTCAAAATCCAATGGATGGTTCTGTCTTTATTTTATTGAAACCCTCAGCAGCACTCTGCATAGTCTACTTTTTTAAATAGCATCCTCTCTCCTCTTTGTCTCCTTCTACATGCCCTCCATCTCTACTCAAAGCTTAAGGGTGGACTTCCAAGGGGCTTCTCCTCAGCCCTCTTCTTTTTCCCTCTCCATGGATAACCTCATCCAGTCCAACAAAGTTTTCAGACTATCTTTATGCAGATGACTCACAAATTTATGTCTCAACATGCCCCAAATGGCTACCTTCATCCTGTTTTCTTCAAACACTTTTTTACCCACCCCTCAGCCTATCCCTTCATCTACAACTTGTACATTCACACAAAACCTACAAGTCATCCTTTAATCCTCTTTCTTCCTCACCTTCCTCCTCCCACAACAAGTTCATCAAAGCTCCTGTCGGTGTAACCAACAGAGTATCTATCAAACACATCCTCTCTGCCCATCTCCACTACCTCCTCCCCTACCCCAGCCCAGATCATCACCATCTCCCATGTGAACTACCATGGCAGCTCCCTCTGTCTCCTCCTTACTCTCCTAGCACCTCCAGTCCATGTTCCATACAACACTGTGATTGACTTCCTTGAAACACTGACCAGGCCCCTCACATGGCCTGTAGGGCCCTGTCACACTGGGCTCCTGCCTACCTCTCCAGCTGTATCTCCCCTGGACTGCTGTAGTCTAATCACACTGGCTTTTTCCCATTTCTAGAACATGCCCCACTAGGTTGAAGTTGGCTACCAATTCTTTGCTAGTCTTCTGCACCACTCCTCATGCCTCATCAAGAAATAGCGTCTAAGTTCCTTACTCTTCAATTTCCTTTAATGACTTCCTTGACTAAGAGAGTAGGGCAAAGCATAATTTCTGAGGTCAGATCAAAAGCCTTGTACTTTCCACTGTGGTCTTCTGGAGTTCTCTGGGAGCCTGAGTCACTGTGTAGGAAATTCATCTACCAAGACTACCATGTTGGTGAGGCAAAATATGGGAACTCTGGTCCCATTTGAGTTCAGTCTTCCAGCCATCCCTGCCAAGGGGCCAGTCCTGTGACTAGAGCTTTCTTGTACACTCCAGATAGCCCGTATGCACCAGTTCAATATCATCTGATCTCTTCTAACAATCTGTATTAGAGTCACATAGAACAGAATTACCCAGCTGCGACCCATTCAAATTTCTGATCCATAAAATCTTGAAATACAGTAAAACGTTTGTTATTGGAAGCACTAAGATTTGGGATGTTTTGCTAAGATTCTGCCCACCTCGGGACCTTGACATGTGCTTCTCTCTGGGATATTCTTCCCACACTCCTACCTGGCTATTTCCTTCTCATCCTTCAGCTTAAATGTTCCCCAAGGAGGGCCCCTTAGACCACTCATCTAAAAGTTAGAAGTACCAAAGTGAGACTGTATCAGTTCCTTGTTTATTTCCTTAACACGTAATTGTGTGTAGGCATCACAATTAAAATGATTAATCTTATCTTCCCTTCTAGAACAGGTCTTGTTCAATTGTGGCCCAGACGGTGGCCAACTGCTTTTGTAAATAATAGTTTATTGGAACACAGCCCCACCCATTTTTTTATGTATTGTCCATGTACTTTTCACATGGTAGATGCAAACAGTTGCCAGAAGGACCTCATGGCGCAACAGTAGCGTGTCTGTCTCCAAACAGTTGCCAGAAAAACATGTAGGGTTGACTCCCTAGCAAGATAATGGAACAGCACTTTCCAGTGCTTATTCCCCCGGAGATCCATCAATCTGAACATATATTCATGCATATAAATGACTGCGCAGAGCTAAGAAAACTAGATCATGTATTATAGTACCAATGTGTAGCACAGAAAGAAGAAAAGATTCAGTGAAGTGCCGGGAGTTTGCTACTCTTTCAGCAAAACAGGCCCGAAGGCAGGATCATTGCAAGGGATTTGGAAATAATAGGAAATAAAGAAATAATATAGACGGAGAAATGATTGAGTTGGAGACAAAGTGCCGTTCAAATGATGGGGGAATTAGGGGGTCTCCAGCATACCTGTGAGCTGAGTCATGAGTGAAGTCCCGTATCAGTATTTATTGTTATAGCAAATAGTTGTCTTTTGTTAGAGAATAACATGTACAGTTCATTTTTTGAGGGTTCCAGGGAAACCTTACCTAATTCTGTCTACAAGAATGGATGGTTCCAAAATTTTTCTAAGATAACCATGTTAAGCCCTAAGTTAGAAACAGATCTAGCTGAGCATACAAATTAAAGATAAAATGGATAAAATGTATAAAACTAGAACACTGAGTCTGTGTATTACTCTAATATACTTCTTGTAAACACATAGACATGTAGTCATGAGTGAAGCAGGAATAGTCTTGAAGTCTGAAATAATTCCAGCTGCACGTTATCTGCTGTGCAGGCATTTTAATCAGCTTTTCCGCCAAATCGAGCTTCTGCTTGCAAAAAAGCTCAAGGCAATGGCCGGCAGCAAAGAAGAAACGTTGTTTTGCAAAAGTCCTCTGACAGTGCTTCCCTTGTTGGAAGCAGCTTCTATTCTGTGAACTAACATGTCCATAGACTCCTTCAAGGCAAAGCCCTGCAAAACCCATGAAACTTTTCACATCTCTTAGCCTATTTCTCAACAGTGAAGGTTGTAAGAAGGACAGTTTTACATTACCCATATCACTTTTCTCCCAATATCAGTCGTACATTATTGGGAGAGATGCCGTCTGCTTGGGCGAAGGAGCAGAAATTGAGGACCAAACTTTGATTTTGTCCCTAAGACTGGTGCAACCAGTAAAACCCAGCATAGAGTAGCCTCCCACAGCCTCAGACTCCAGGCCAGGACCTGTAAAGTAAGCCTCCAGGTATGCCTTAGTACCAGACCAGGTCTTGCAGCCGCAGGCTACAGGCCTGCCTGGTAGACTAGGTCTCTAGGATCACCCCCCCACCAGGCTATCCTTAGCATCCATAGGCTCCAGACTTGCTGCAGCAGAAGGACAGCCCCTACAGACACAGACTAAGGCTCCTGGCTCACCCCAGGGCCAGGCTGGTCCTGTCTACCCCAGGCTCCAGACCACTCTCAACACTGGCTAGCTACCAGGACCTTATGTTTTAGGTTCACCTCTATGGATATAGGCTCTAGGCCTACCCAGTAACAGGCTAATTTCTGTAGGCCCACACGCCAGAAGACCCTGGAGTCCAGTGGACGCTGATGCTGGCCTGGCTTTCATGGCTGCAGGCTCCAGCATCATCCATGTTGACCCATGTTCTAGGCCAAACTCTGGTACCTCAGGACTCAGGCCAGCCCTTGTGAGCCTGGTTTTCAGGTCACTAACTGCACGCTCACCCTCCAGGCTAGCACCCAGAGCTCTAGGCTCCAGGCCAACCCTCATAACTCCAGGCTGTACAACAACAGCCATGATTCCAATTTTCAGACCAGCCCTTGTGTTCTCAATCTCCATGCCTGACCACCATCAGGCCAGGCACAGGGTCTAGGCCTATACCTGTGGCTCTAGGCTCCAATTGACCCAAAGTCCAAGTGTGCTCAAGAAGACCCACAGTCTAGGCCCATCCCAGGAGACCCTAGTGCGATGCTGGCCCCTGTGGACCAAGGCTCCAGGATCATACCTGCAGACCCAGACTTCAGGGTTTCCCCCTGTGGACCTAAGACCCAGTACAGCCCCCACAGACTCAGGCGCCAGGCCCATCCTAGCACCAGGTCAGGCCCTGTGGACTCAAGATACAGGCCCATCCCAGTGGATCCAGGTGCCAAGCCCCACCTAGCACCTCACTGGCCTATGAAGACTCAGGCTCATTGTTTACCCCAGCACCATTTCAGGCCCCATGGACCCAGGCTTCAGTATGGCCACTGCAAATGTAGGCTCCAGGGCTCCAGGGCTGCCCTCGGGGACTCAGGTTCCAGGCCTACCACAGCGTATCCAATAAACAGGTCTATCTCAATGGCTCCAGGCTCCAGGTCCAATCTCATGGACCAAGGACCCAGGCACCAGATCAGCCTGCCTGAGGAGTCCAGCAGCAAGGCCACCTGTGGACTACACCAAAGGGCCTGTCCAGAGGTGAAGGGCTTTCCCAGATAAATCAAGTCTACAAAGACTAGAATATGTCCCTGTTTTTTCAAATGTGCAAAGATGAAGACAGAGCCACAAGGATTAAGAACAATCAGGCAAATATAACCTCACCAAAAAGACTAAATAAAGGACCAGTAACCATAACTAAAAAAAATGGAAATTCATGATCTGCCTGACAAAAAATTCACAATAATTATTTTTAAGGAAGCTCATCAAACATCAAGAAAATACAGATATACAATTCAATAAAATCAGGAAACAATAAGCAAGCAAAAGGAATAATTTAACAAAGAGATTGAAATTTTACACACACAAACATATAAATCAAAAAATTCTAGAGCTAAAAATTACAATTAATGAAATGAAAAATACATTAGAATATTAATAGAAGAATTGATCAAGCAGAGAAAATACTCTGTAAACTCAAAGAGAGGTTATTTGAAAATATACAGTCAGAGCAGAAAAAGGAAAAAAGAATCAAAAGGAATGAAGATGTCTTGGGATTTATGAGATAACATCAAAAGATCAAATATCCAAGTTACAAGAGTTCAAGAAGAAGAAAAGAAAGACAAAGGGGTAGGAAGCTTTTTTAAAGAAATAATAGAAAACTTTCCAAATGTGGGAAAAGATAAAAATATACAGGTACAGGGAGGTCAAAGTTCTCCACTAAGATTTAATCCAAACAGACTACACCAAGACAAACTATATTCAGATTATCAAAACTCAAAGACAAAAAGAGGATCCTGAAAGCTACAAGAAAAAGAAGCAAATAACATATAAGAAAGCTTGAATAAAGCCATTAGCAGATTTCTCAGCAGAAACCTTACAGTTCAGGAAAGAATGGGATGATATATTCAGAGCACTGAAGGATATAAACTGTTAACCAATAATACTGTACCCAGAAAAGCTGTTCTTCAGAAGTGAAGGAGAGATCAAGGCTTTCCCAGACAAACAAAAGCTGAGGAGTTCATCACCATCACACTCATCTTACAAGAAATGCTAAAGGGAGTTTTAGAAGTTGAAAGAAAAGGATGACAATTAGTAACATTAACCATATAAAAGTATAAAACTCACAGGAAAAAAATAAGTACACTGTCAAATTCAGAATATTCTAATACCATAATCACGGTATATCACTTACATCTTTTATATAAAGGTTAAAAGACTAATCTATTAAAAATAATAATGGCTACAACAATTTGTTCAGGGATATACAATATAAAAAATATGTAAATTACAAAATTAAAAATGTAAAAGGGAAAGTAGAGAGTGGAGTGAATGTAGAGTTTTGTATGCAATCAAAGTTTAACTGTTATCATCTTAATATAGCTTGTTATAACCTATAGTTATATAAGTTTTATGTATGCCTCATGGTATCCACAAAGCAAAAACATACAATAGGGTAGACAAAATATAAAAAGCAAGAAATCAAAGCATATCACTAAAGAAAATTGCCTAATAACAAAGGAAGACAAAAAAAGAGAAGGAAAGGGACAAAGGCCCTACAAAGAATGAGAAAACAATAAAATGACAGGAGAAAGTCTTTACCTAGCAATAATTACCTTGAATGGACATGGATTAAATTCTCTAATCAAAAAACAGAGTGGTTGAATGGATTTTAAAACACACACACACACATAACACTAAGACCCAACTATATGCTACCTACAAGAGACTTACTTTACAGACTGTAAGTAAAGGGATGAAAAAAGATATTCCATGAAAATGAAACTAAAAGAGAGTAGATGTAGCTATACTTACATAAAATGGACTTAAAGTAAAAAAATGTAAAAGAGACAAAGAAGGTTTTTACATGATGAGAAAGGTATCAATTCATCAAGAGTATATAACAATTATGAATATATACACACCCAACATCAGAGTACCTAAATATATAAAGCAAATATTAATAATCTCAAGGGAGAGAGAGAGACTGTAACATAATAAAAGTAGGGGACTTCAATACCCCACTTCCAGCAATGGACAGATCACACAGACAAAAAATAAGGAAACATTACACTTAAACTATATTTTAGACCAAATGGGCCTTAGAGACATATACAGAATATTTCATCAAATAAAACCAGAATACACATTCTTTTCAAGGATGCATGGAAAATTCTGAAGGACAGATCATGTTAGGCCACAAAACAAGTCTTAATAAATTTAAGAAAATTAAAATCACAGCAAGTATCTTTTACAACCACAATGGTATAAAACTAGAAACAAGTAAAAGGAGAAATCCCAGAAAATTCACAAATACGTGGAAATTAAACAACACGATCCTTAAAAATCAATGAGTCAAAGGAGAAATTAAAAAATATCTCGAGACAAATGATAATAGACATGCAATGCACCATAACTTACGGGATAAGAGAAAAGCAGTTCTAAGGGGAAGTTTATAGCAATAAATATCTACACTGAAAAAGAAGAATGCTCTAACATAAACAACTGAAGAGAACTCCTCAAGAAAAATTAGAAAAAAAGAACAAACTAAGCTCAAAGTTAGCAGAAAAAATAAAATAATAAAAATCAGAGCAGAAATAAATACAGACAAGATAAACAACAGAAAAGATCAATGACACCAAGAGCTGTTTTTTTTAAAAAAGATAAACAAAATTGAGAAAACTTTAGCCAAATTAAAGGAAAAGAACACTCAAATAAATAAAATCAGAGAGAGGAAGCATTACAATTGATAACCCAGAAATACAAAAGATCATAAGAGGCTACTATAAACAATTATGTGCCAACAAATTGGATAACCTAAAAGAAACAGATAAATTCCCAAATGCATACAACCTAACAATACAGAATCATGAAGAAAAATCATACCAATAACAAGTAGATTGAATCACTAATAAAAACTCTCCCATCAAAGAAAATCCCAGGATTTTATGGTTTCATTGCTGAATTTTCCTAAACATTTAAAGAACTAATACCAATTCTTCTCAAATTCTTAAAAAAATTTAAAAAGAGTGAATACTTCCAAACTCATTTTACGAGGTCAGCATTACCCTGACGTCAAAGCCAGGTAAAAGCACTACATGAAAGGAAACTACAGGCCAATATACCTGATGAACAAAGATGCAAAAATCCTCAAGAAAATACTAGCAAACTGAATTCAACAGCATACTAAAAGGACAATTCACCATGATCAAAGGAAATTTATCCATGGGATGCAAAGATGGTTCAAGACGTGCAAGTCAATAAATATAATTCACCATATGAACAGAATGAAGGACAAAAACCCTATGATCATCTCAGTAGATGCAGAAAAAGCATTTGACAAAATTAAACATTCTCTCATGATAAAAACTCTCAACATATTAGATATAGAAGAAATAAACATAATAAAGGCCATATTTGACCATCACACAGGTAACATCATATTCAATGATGAAAAGTTAAAAGCTTTTCTTCTAAGATCAGGAACAAGACAAAATGCCCATTCTTGCCATTTCTATTTAACATACTACTGGAAGTCCTACCCAGAATAATCAGGCAAGAGAAAGATATAAAAGGCATTCAAACTGGATAGGAAGAAATTAAATTGTCCCTATTTGAAGACAACATTATCTTCTATACAGAAAACCCTGAAGAGTCTACCAAAAAACTGTTAGAACTAATAAACAAATTGAGTAGAGCTGCAGGAAACGAAATCAACATACAAAAATCAGTAGCATTTATGTACACTAACAATAAACTATCCAAAAAAGAAATCAAGAGAATGATCCCATTTATGATAGCAATGAAAAATTAAAATACTTAGGAATAAATGTAATCAATGAGGTGAAAGACCTGTATGCAGAAAGCTATAAAACACTGATGAAATATTGTACTAATTTACAGTCCAACCAACAGTGTATAAGTGTTCTTTTAGAACTACATCCATTCCAACAGCTATTCTTTTTTGAGTTTTTAATAATGGTCATTCTGATCAGGGTAAGGTGTATCTTATTGTGGTTTTAATTTGCATTTCCCTGATGATTAGTGATGTGGAGCATTTTTTTCACATGTTTCTTGACCATTTATCTATCTTCTTTTGAGAAAAATTGGTTCATGTCTTTTGCCCATTTTTTGATGGGGTTATTTGATTTTTTTCTTGCTGATTTGTTTGTGTTCTTTGTGGATTCTGGATATTATTCCTTTGTTGAATGTATAGTTTGTGAATATTTTCTCCCTTTCTGTAAGTTGTCTCTTTACTCTGTTAATTCCTTTGCTGTGCAGAAACTTTTTATTAACAATTTAATTATGTCCCATTTATTTGTTTATTTATTTGTTGCTGTATTTGCTTTTGGTGTTTTAGTCATAAATTCTTTGTCTAGGTCAATATCCAGAAGAGATTTTCCTATGTGTTTTTCTAGAATTTTTATAGTTTCAGGTCTTATATTTAAGTCTTTAATCCACCTTGAGTTAATTTTTATATACAGTGAGAGACAGGGATCCAGTTTTACTCTTCTGTATGTGGCTATCCCATTTTCCCAGCACCCTTTATTGAACAGGGCATCCTTTCTCTGGTGTATGTTTTTGTCTGCTTCGTCAAAAATCAGATGGTTATAACTATGTGGCTTTATTTCTGGGTTCTCTATTCTGTTCCACTGGTCTGTATCTCTCCCTTTATACCAATATTGTGCTGTTTGGGTTACTATAGTCTTATGGTATAATGTAAAGTCAGGTAATGTGATGCCTCCAGATTTGTTCTTTTTGCTTAGGATTGCTTTGGCTATCTGGGGTCTTTTTTGGTTCCATATGAAGATTAGGGTTATTTTTTCTAGTTATTTTTTCTAGATCTGTGAAAAATGACATTGGAATTTTGATAGGAATTGCACTGAATCTGTAAATCATTTTGGGCAATATGCACATTTCAAAAATTGTGATTCTTCCAATCCATTGTCATTGGATATTTTTCCATTTATTTGTGTCATCTACAATTTCTTTCCTTAGTGTTTTATATTTTTTCTTGTATAGATCTTTCACCTCCTCGGTTAAGTATATTCCTAGGTATTTTATTTTCTTTGCAGCTATTGTAAATGGTATTGCATTCTCTATTTGACTCTTATCTTGACTGTTATTAGTGTATAGAAATGCTACCGATTTGTGCACATTGATTTTTTAAACTGAGAATTTACTAATTTGTTTACTAATTCTAGAAGTCTTTTGGAGGACTCTTTAGGGTTTTCTAGATATAAGATTATATTGTTGGCAAACAGGGAGAGTTTGACAAACCCCACCCACCCCTTCCTGATTTGGATGCCCTTAATTTCCTTCTCTTGCCAGATTGCTGTGGCCAGGACACCCAGTACTATGTTGAATGGAAGTGGTGACAGTAGGCATCCTTGTCCTATTCCAGATCTTAGGGGCAATACTCCGAACTTTTCCCCATTCAGTATGATGCTGGCTGTGAGTTTGTCATATATGGCTTTTGTTATTTTGAAGTATGTGCCTTCTATGCCTAGTTTGCTGAGAAATTTTTATCATAAAGGGGTGCTGCATTTTATCAAATGCTTTTTCTTCATCTCTTAAGATCATCATATGGATTTTGTTTTTAATTCTATTTATGTGGTCAATCACATTTGTTGATTTACATATGTTGGACCATCCTTGCATTGCTGGGGTAAAACCCAGTTGATTGTGATGGATTATCTTTTTGATGTGCTGTTGGTTTCAGTTTGTTAGTATTTTGTTGAGGATTTTTGCCTCTATTTTCATGGCAGATATTGGTCTGCAATTTCCTTTTTCTGTTATCTCCTTTCCTGGCTTTGGTATCAAGGTGATACTTGACTTCATAGAATGAGTTAAAGAGGATTCCCTCCTTCTTGATGTTATGGAACAGTTTCAGGATAGGGGTCAGTTCTTCTTTGTAGGTCTGGTAGAATTCAGCTGTGAATTGATCTGGGCATTTTTTTGTTGGGAGATTTTTTTATAACCGTCTTGCTACCCATTATTGGTCTGTTCAGGGTTTCTATTTCTTCTTGATTCAAGCTTAGGAGATGGTGTGATTCCAAAAATTTACCCATTTTCTCTAGATTTTATAGTTTGTATGCATAGAGGATTTCACAGTAGTCTCAAATGATATTTTGTATTTCTGTGGTCTCTTATTAGGTCTCCTTTTTCATTTCTGATTGCACTTTTTTGAATCCTTTCTCTTCTATTACTGGTTAATTTAGCTAGTGGTTTATCAATTTCCTTTACCTTTTAAAATAACAAACTTTTCATTTCATTGATCCTTTGTGGATTTTTTTTTGCCACAATTTTCATTTAGTTCTGCTCTCTGAAGCAACGCTACTACACAGTCTCCAAGTAGCTCCCTGCCTCAGTTTATAGGCTTGAAGTGCTGGAGGGGCCTTCTTGCAGCTCAGGTTGACACAGGGTAAGTGTGGAGCCCCAGGGTTCTTTCCTCTGTCCCTTCTCTACATGCAGGAGCCTTCTGCCAAGTGGGTCAACCCACTTCCCTCTCCTTCACTTTGGGTATCTTCTAGTTGCTTCTCTGTTGATTAACAATGCTCTCTTGAAGATGATCCATCCTTAGGTGAATAGCTATTTGCAACTTTTGATCCTCTTCTTGAAAGCAGTATGTACAGGCTGTTTCTAGTCCATCAACTTGGCCCATTGGATTAAAGATTTAAATTCCAGACTTGAAACTGTAACATTACGCAAAGAAAACATAGGGGAAAAGCTTCATGACATTGGTCTGGGCAATGGCTTTTGGGAAAAGACTTCAAAAGTACAAGCAACAAAAGTGAAAATAGACAAATGGGATTACATCAAACTAAAAAGCCTCTGCACAACGAAAGAAAGCATCAACAGAGTAAAGAGACAAACTATAGCATGGGAGGAAATATTTTCAAACCATATACCTGATAAGAGGTTAATATCCAAAATATAAGTAATGCAAACAACTCAATAGCAAGAAAACAAATAATTCAGTTAAAAATTGGGCAAAGGACCTGAATAGACACTTCTAAAAGGAGGACATAAAAATGGCCAACAGGTATATGAAAAAATGCTCAACATAGCACTAATCACTAAGCAAATACAAATTAAAACCACAATGAGCTGTCGCCTCACATCTGTTAGAATAGCTATAACCAAAAAAATGAAAGATAAATGTCAGAAAGGAAACAGAAAAAAGGGGACCCTAAACACACTGTTGGTGGGAATGTAAATTAGTGCAGCTATTATGAAAAACAGAACGGAGATAGTTAAAATAGAATGACCATATGATCCAGTACTCCCACTATAGGATATTTATCCAAAAAACTGAAATCAGGATCTGGGAGAGATATCTGTACTGCCATGTTCATTGCAGAATTTTTTATAGTAACCAAGATATGAAATCAACATAAGTGTCCATTAATGGATGACTGGATACAGAAAATGTGGTATATAAGCACAATGGAATACTAGTCAACCTTAAGAAAGAAGAAAATCCCGTCATTTGTGACAACATGGATGAGCCTGGAGAACATTATGTTAAATGAAATAAGCCAGGCACTGACAAATATCCCATGATCTCACTTATACGTAGCATCTAAAAAGGGTAAACACATGGAAACAGAGAATAGAATATTGGTTACAGGAGTTGCAGGGGGTGGGGTGGGAGTTGGGAAGACGTTAATTAAAGGATACGAAATTTCAGTTGGAAGGAATAAGTTCAAGAGATCTGTTGTACGTGGCAACTACAATTGATACAATGCATTGTATTCTTAAAAATTGCTAAGAGTAAATTTTAAGTGTTTGTACCATAAAAAAAATTGATCAATATGTGAGGTAATGCATATGTTAATTGGTCCATTTTAGTCATTCCACAATTTATACGTATCTCAAAACATGTTGTACACAATTAATATAAATAACTTTTATTTGTCAATTTTTAAAAATATTTTTTAAAAATCCACAAAAAACATGTGGCTAACAAAGCTTAAGATATTTGCAATCTGGCCTTTAAGAAAATGTTTGAGTTTTGTAGAGCAATGCCTATGGATCTCTAAGCTATACCTTTTACAGTACCTGGCATTTATTTAGTCAGTAAATAATAAGTATGTGCTGAAAGAAGTGAAGAGCCTCAAGGCCCAGCTATAAGCCTCTTTCTATAATGGAAGGCTTTTTCTGGCACAATAGGGCAAGAGAGGGACTGGATCAGTTCCCTTCTGATGTCCCCAGGGTCTAAGGGGTCCCAGGATGAAAGCTCTGGAGGAGAGGCACCAGGACTTGTAGGTCTCAGGTCCATGCTAAGTCCGAGGACACCTAGCCACTTCATCACTCCTTCTCCTCAGTTTCAGGGGAAGAAAAGGATTGGGGATTGGCTGAGATCCTCTCCCACCTTTTAGAAGCGAATTGCTTTGGTCAGCCCTCAGGCAAGGGTATGACTACTTTCAGAAACCAAAGAGGGTCCTCTGCTTCTCTATCCTCCCCACCAACATGCACTGGGCTAGACCCTGGAGAGCAGCCATAGAGGAATGCATAGCATAGCACTGATCACGCGGAAAATCTGAATTACAATATGGGAAGAGATCTGCTACTGCTTTGGAAGATCCTTGCCATCAAGGAGCAGAGTATGGTGACAAATGCTACTTCCTGGACAAACTGGACCTGATGGGGGAAAGGTGTCACTGTGTGTGAAAACATACAGAAAGGAGGCAGGCTATGAAAATCTACAAGAGCCCTTGCACCTGTATATTTTTGCCCCTGATGCCCTGAGTTGGGGGGTCCTCTGCTCATAACCTACCATACACACTGATCCTTATTTTAATCTGATATCATCTATCATCTCTCAGGCCAGAACAGAAAACATTCTCCTTTCTCTCCCTCCTTCTTTAGTACCAAGGTCCTTATCTCAGGTTCTGTGGGTCCACAGAGGGTTGCCTCTAGTGACGAGCTGCGATCTTAAGGGCTGAGACTGCACCAGATTCCACCAGTCCCAAATCTTGAAGGGCTTCCAGTAGCTGCTCCCGGGCAGCACCAATAAAGGAATTCTCCAGATAGATGGGCAGGCCTCCCACACCATCCCGCAGGGTATACAGTGGTACTCGAACCAGGCCCAGCACCTGTAAAAGAAAGGAGACAGGACACACTGGGACCACAGGTAGCTTATCCCATTAACTCCATCCTTTGTCCAGCAGATCTTCCTAGAGCAGATGCCTCATCCCGTATTACTCCAGCAGATCCAGGCCCAAGGCTCATATTTAAATGAGACCCAGAGGGCCCAAACCTCTTCAGGCAAATGACTCAAGACATGCTATCCAGCTCCAGTGATGTTAATACTTCCCACAGCTATACCTTAAACCTCTAGCAGCTCCTGACTCCAGGATGGATGCTTACTTAGCCCTATAACAATGGTTCACAAAATGGGAAACCTATGAGCATCACTTGTGAATTTGTGAAAAATACAAATTCTCGTGTTTCCTCCTGTGTCTCCCCCACCCCAGGAGGCATTGTGGGAGTGGACTCTAGTATTCACTGTTTTAATAAGCCCCCTAGATGATTCTGATACTTGTTAAAATGTGAGAACTGCCTTCATATACTGTTTCCCTACTCCCCTAGGATTAAGCATTAGGGCCATATCTTCTGTGTAAGAAAAACAGAGGCCCAACAATAAGGGACTAGGGTAGATACTTGGTCATTATCACATTATCAATAGAGAGCAACAGAGAGATTTGTATGGGTGTGTTCTAGAAAGATCTCTCCAGAGTCCGAGGAAGAGTGGAGTGGGTACAAATCTTGCCAGGGAGCCCAAGTTGGCAGTACGATCCAGATTAGAGATTAGGAAGATCTCAACTACATCAAGAAAATGGGGAAAAGGGAAACACCAAGGAAATAGGGACTAGGGCAAGGTACAACAGGGGAAGACCTCCCTAATAAGAGATTCTGGAGCAAGGGAAAGCACGGAGGGGGTAGGAATCAGATGTGGGATGAGGTCCCAGGCTGGCCCCACCTCCAGCCCATGGTCCTTGGCTCTTGTTGCTCCAGTCTCCACGGCCAGCAGTTGCTCCAGGGTCAGAAGCTTGGCATAAAAGTGGGCCACGACATGCGGCTTCGACCCGGCGTGTGAGCTGCGGTAGTCTGCGCGTTCCACCCGGAAGGCGGCCACCGCCTCGCCCAGCTGCTCCAGTAGCCCTCGATTCAGCCCGTCCTCCAGACTCCTGTCCTGCGACTCCACGAAGCCACCGGGGAAACCCAGGCGCCCATCGAAGCGCATCTGCATCTGCGGGAAGAGGAAGCGGGTACTGGCAGGGACGCCCCAGACAAACGGCCCAGGGAGGGTGCAGGGCAGAGGGGCGAGTGACCGGCCGCGCCCCCTCCTCACCAGTACGGCGTAGCGCAGCGGGATGCGGCCGAAGAGCATCCCAGGGTCTGGCGCATAAAGCAGCGCGTAACAAGTGTGCCGCCAGTCAGGCCCCAGAGCAAGGGCCTCTGCCAGCTCCAGCCTGCGGGCCCCGGCCATGGCCGGACGCTGCCCCTGTGCTGTCCCGTGGGCCACTTGGGTAGGCGGGCGGGTCTCACCGCGGACCAATCCGAGCCTGGGCGGGGCCACAAGGGCCAATCCCAG
>CAUYSK010097165.1:0-43596 GCA_963575035.1 Avahi laniger | reverse complement strand
TGCCACAGGCAAAGTCCCAGTGGCTGCATTTGCAAGTTATCTTAAACAGTCAAACCCAGTAGTTATTGTCACCTTTTTATTAAGAGAATCATTTGTAAAATAATCTCAATTCAATAAGTCTTTACTGGTGCCAGCTGATTTCCATTAATGGTATTGTTTTTATTCTGTGGAATATTGCACTTCATTTTTGTAGTCCCAAAAGATGGCTAAATATTTATTTGATTTGCTGTTAGAGACTTGGAGTTTTATTTTCTCAATTTGTTACTGACAGTGTTGAGATTGTTAAATGTAGGTCTCATCTGAACCAAAGATAAGGGAGGATCTAGTTCTGAGAATGTAAGCTTTTGTTTACCTTGTTCTTTCTGAGGAAGAGGAGGTGAGCTAAACAAACAAAGCCAAAAAGGAACTGATGTTTATCCCTTAAGGTAGGAAGAATGAGATTATAGTGGTTCCTCCCTTATCCACGGTTTCAGTTGGTTTCAGTTACCTACGGTCAACTGCGGTCCAAAAATATTACATGGAAAATACTAGAAATAAACAATTCATAAGTTTTAAGTTGCTAGTAGTTCTGGGTAGCACGATGAAATCTCACTCCATCCTGTTCTGTCAGCCCTGGGATGTGAATCATCCCTTTATCCTGCGAATCCACACTGCATAGGCTGCCTGTCTGCCAGTCGCTTAGCAGCCATCTTGGGTATCAGGTCGACTAGTGCATGCAGTATTGCGATGGTCAAGTAGCCCGGATAAGGGGAGACCACTGTATATGGTTAACCTGGGAACTAGAGTCAACAGTTGGAAGAGGCTTTGGGGAAAATTACATGGAAGGGCACGGTGATTGGTGATGTCAAATGATAAGAATGTTTTTGAATAACAGATCTTTTGTGTGTTCAGACTTTCTAGAACTCATTGAGAATTATACAGAGGTATTTTAATTTCAGTCAGAAGGTTGAACAGTCAAAATATTAGTCAATGAAGCCCATCTTGATGTGAATTAGTATTATCACTTAGGTCTTACAGGTAAATCATTGCTTTGTTTTAAAATATCTGAAACCTATTTAACCTAGACCTTTATTTATTCATGGAAAGATTTGCAAGCTATTTGGGAGATTGTCATCATCCGATATTTGATATTCATGGAGTTTCTTACAGAAGACTAGAAATTAAGAGAGTCAGGATGAGTTACAGCAGCATTGACTTTAAAAAAAGAAACATCTCTTTAGTGTTATTTAATAATTTTAAATAAATTCAGTATTATGGCAGAAAACATCAGTTATAATTGAGAAAGGAACTCAATTTTGATACATGTTGCATAATACCCCATATATAATACCAAGAAACAGTTTTAGAGGGCTGAGAAGTCCTGAAGAGCTAATATTTGGATCATATTTGGGTCATGAGCCTCTTTCAGTATTTCTTACATTAATGCTTTTAGTTTCTCTTAGAAAATAAAGAATAACGTTTTTACTGGGAAAGTGTAAAAACTGACATACTGTAGAAGGCTTGGTACAAGCCAAAAAGTTTGTGACATATAAATCAAAATGAAAACTTTACGGTTTATAATAATTTTTCAAAGGCAGCTGAAGAATTGATGCTTGGACATAGGTAGAATTTTTTCAAAAGCAATTTTCATTAAAAAAATCAGAAAAATGCTGGCCTCGTGTGTGGGCATTAGCTGGGAAGGAATACGAGAGAACTTTCTGGGGTGAAAAAAACTTTATTTTTGTGGGGGGGTGGGTTTTCTAGTTTATGAAAAATAGTAATAGTTAAGTAAATAAAAAGTAACAAAGTTGTTAATATAGTTTAACATATTCTTGTTATATTTTTACTTGACAGGCACCGCCTTAGTGAGCTACGTGATGAAAAGTTTCGCTCATACAAATTAATGATGATGGAAAAGATGGAAAAATATCTTCTTTCCAGTAGTTGTAGGCGACAGTATGTATCATTTATATCAGTTAATAACATGGATTTATGGATGCTTCTCTTTTAAGAAAAAAGTTTTGCTAAATAATTTGAAGTATTTTGAAATGTTTTGTTGATGTTACATGTGTGCTGAATTTTTAAGGCATCCTTCTTTGTGCCTGAGTAAACTGAAGTCAAATAATGAGGTCCCAAGTGAATCAATTAATGATGATTTTACCTCATTATTTTCAGGAATGAATTGAACATATATGTTTTTGTTCTTTTATTTAATTTAAAATTTTCTCTTGGGTAGAATCATCTTGTCTCATTTTGAGGACAAACAACTACGAAAAGCCTCCTTGGAAATTATAGGAACTGAAAAATGCTGTGATAATTGCAGGTCCAGGTAAAGATTTCTTTTTACAGATGAACATTCCAAAAGTCTTTGTTTCTCTCCCTTTTCAAATCATGTTTAGTTGAATTTTTGTTAAACGATATGTATTTTAATTTTTTAAACAAAAAATGAATTTATTTAAATAAAAATGAATTTATCAACCTACTTAAAGAATTCTCCTTTGTATTAATGATCATTTCAAATCTACTGGAAGGATGACTTAGGAATTTAACTTCCAAATGTACTTAAATGGGCTAGGAGCAGTTGTTCATGCCTATAATCCCAGCACTTTGAGAGGCCAAGGCAGGTGGATCCTGGCTTGAGGCCAGGAGTTGAAGAATAGCCTAGGCAACATAGTGAGACCCCATGTATAACAAAATTTTTTAAAAAATTACCCAAGCCTGGTGGCATGTTGCCTGTAGCCCTAGATACTCAGGAGGACTGAGGCAGGAGAATTGCTTGAGCCCAGGAATTGGAGGCTTCAGTGAACTCTGAGCATGCCCCTGCTCTGCTCTCTAGGTTGGATGACAGAGCAAGACCCTGTCTCAAAAAAAAAAAAAAAAAGTACATAAATGAAAGATTTATAATCTTTGTGTCTTATTTTACAGTATTTAGAGTTTAACAATTTATTGCGTAGGAGATTTGGGTTCTTTTTTCATTTTCAACAAGATGTTTATTTAAACAAGATGCTTGGCTTAAGGGAAACCTATCTAGGCCTCATTGAGAGTAATTTATACCTTCTTAAAGACAGATTGCCCTACATGTAACAGTTACATACAAAAAATGTTATAAAATTGTTCTTGGTTCTACAACAATAAATGAAAAATATTAAAATTCTCCAACTGCATAAGACATACAAGGATTCGTATGTTCTTTTTTTTAGAACAGTGATTGCAAAATAACTCTCTGGAATATAAAGAGCTGAATGAGCATGCCACTAGGGAAAAGTGGGAGTCTTGTCATAGAACCACTACTTTTTGTACTTTTCCCATCCCATCTCCATTCCATGTCAATCAAAACATAACCATAGGCCATTTAGTAAAAAAAAAACAATATACTTCTGCTCATATACTGGTTACTTTATAAACAATAAAGGAGTAAGGAAGCAGAAAATGAAATGGAGAAAACCATACTGTGTAGTCGACATATGGTGAAACCAAGTTGGCGTTTTTCTAATCAAGAATGTGTTCTTGGTCTGTAAGCAGAGAGTTCTGGAGTAAAGCAGCAGGTCCCCTTGTTAGTAGACACCTCCTATCTGCTGCTGGAATACATCAATTGTATTTTCATCCTCCACTTCCAAATGTGCAAGTGTGTCTGTTTCATTGATTGGCTGCCAATCAAGTCAGAATCTGATCAGCCTTATTGACAAGCCCTGTCCTTCAGTGTAGGCTTTCGTTGGTTCAAGTAGTGGTGCATGCATGCCTTTTCATCTTAAACTACACCCCAGAACCATCTGCTATAGCACCTTCAAAGTAATGTCATTTTCAGTCTTGATGCCTTCCTTGGGCTTTTCCTTGGACACGGTTAGCTCAGGAGTGTCCTTAGCTGCGACTTCACAAAAGAGATGCCAGCTCTGCCCTGAATGAGCACACAAGCAGCACCAGGAGCAGCAGAAGGAGGTGGCAACCGGAATTTGTTTTTTCAAGTGTGTTTTTTTTTTTTTTTTTGCACCAAGCCTTTTTATCCAACAAAAGCTAACATAGAAGTTCAGTGTTTTACATAGTCAATCAAATGGGGCTATTCTGCTTGTAAATACTGCAACACTGCTTGCTAGAACTTCTTCTCTACACTTATAGCTTATATTTTTCGTGTTTTCGAAACACCCGCACTCTTGGCTGCAATAAACTTTATTTGTAACTTCCAAAGAAGTTGGCACATTTGAGATATTGTTTACTTGGCTGATTGTTACATGAAATCTTTTTATTTTTAAAGGTATATGCCTCGGCTAAGATTTCTTAATTTATTATTATTTTAATTTAGACTTGGTCATTGCTATTCCTCAGAAGATACATTCCAAGACTTTGGTCCGAAAGCATTTCAGCTACTATCTGCTGTGGCCATCTTGGGAGGAAAGTTTGGAATCAGGGTTCCAATTTTATTTCTTCGAGGATCTGTAAGTGTATCGTTGAATTCCCTTCGTAGTTCTTCTTTTACTCCTGTTACACTTTTCTTCAGAAATTTGCTGTATTACTATTGTAGCTTTGACGTTAGCTGGGTTTATTAGAAATTCAGAGAGTCATATTAAGTTCCAGTTAAATACTGCATTCATCACTGGATAAAACCCGTGCGTATCACATCTTCCGCCGTTTTCATGTTCAGCTGCTGTTCAGCTCTGCATGGCGGTCTGGCATTGTGTTAGTTTATCACATTGCGGTTGGGCGAATCCCTAGGCTGATCTTTCTTAGGATAATTAAGAAAAGTTAACTTTCATTGTGTCAAGGGACAGACAGAACAAAATTGTATCTTTTGGTACCCAGGAAACTGCTAAATTCTTTGAGCAAAACTTTACTTTCAGGAATTGTTTTGTAAGTATCTAATTTCAATAATGATATTTGGTACAAAATTGTTTTTTTTTTTTTATCTTCTGTTCTTATCAGAAGTATTTAAAATTCTAAGCAAGTATTTTGTTTTTTTTTTTTTTTTGCTTTTTGTGTGTTTTTGGTTTCCCAATGAATACATAGTCAATTCAATTCAATTCCTGTTTTTTTGGAGTGATTAGTATGCCAGCATTCTGCTACACTGCAGGTATAAATATGTGTAAGACATGACTCTTGCAGTCCAATAACTTGTTCTGTAGTCCTTTTGTTTATGTGATTTTATTCCTGATTTAGAAATCTGTAAAACAAAAGTATTATAGATTGATATTGATTGAATAAATAAAGTGTGAGAGGTAGCATACTTTGCAAATACACATATTTATTAAAAATATCCTTTAAAACAGAGATTAAAATTCTCATTTTATGTGTAGAAATTTAAAAAAATCATTTAAGTAAGCATTTATTTGTTAAATACTTGAATGCTTCACATGAATATTTATTTTCTGAGTTTTTATTTTGTTTAGAAAGGAACATATTAAATTAGTTGTGAAATATTTTTAATGAAATATGTTGAAAACTTCTGTTGACTTTTCATGTACGGATGTTTTTAGATTCTAAATGGAGTTTAAATTTTGTTTGTAAATCACAAGTTTGATTAGTTATAGTAGAAGTGTTGCCTACAAAACTACTTTAGCCGCTATGAGTAATACTGTATTTTTTATAAAAAGGAATTTCAGTTGCAAGGGACAGCTTAAATATAATTGAGATCTATGAAAATTTCTTCTGTCTCTATCACCTTCAAAACCTGTGTATCCCAGTTGAATGTATAATTTATCAAAATTGTCCTTGTTTTAATTTGGAATAATCCAGCCGTATCCAGTATCAACAAATAAGTATAAGTGGGTTCCTAGACAAACTTGAACTGGTCACAAGAGGGATCAGATTTCACCTATTAAAACACCAAGTCGGACCACTTACACCAGCAGTCTCTTCTGGGAGTCCTCAAATTAAGAAGTTTATCATTTGTGAAATTTTATACTACCCTTGCTAGATAAAAGTGTAAAAACTTTTTAAAAAGGACCACTTAACGAAGATTTGTAGACACTAACTGCAGCAAAAATAAGGCAACTCCCCCCCCCTCATTTCAGTGCTCTTGGTATCTACTGGGATATCATTTTTAAAGTTATCATTGTAATTCCTTTGAGAATTTAGTAAATTGTTCCTCTTAATGAATTTAGGAAAAACTAATTCTTTGTATGTAACTTTGATCTGTAAAGTAAATGTCTTAAACTGGGAACTATTGGTGTTTGTTTAAAAAGATAATGTATGTAAATATGTAACAGATACAATTTCAGCAGCACATGATTCTCTTACACAAGATTTATCTAAATAGTATAAACAATTATGCAGCCTGTCCACGGGTTTGTGAATGGAGCTTAAAATTTTGTTTTTACAGCACAAGTTTGGTTAGAAATTAAATAGTGAAAGTATTGCCTAAGGAACTTTGTTTTAGCTGTCTGAACAGCTCAGCATATAAAAATTTTTAAATACCCTGTGTGAATATGTGATAAAATGTGCAGTGACCTCAATTTTATAGATTAGAGAAGAGAAACATAGTCATTAATTTGTATAACCAGGAGATTAAGTCAAACTTCTTTCCTGATCACATTATCAAAGTGATGAACTTTAGCATGTCTCTAGAGTTAGATAACACTTGTGATAAAATGATTTGACAATAGGCAGCCGTTGGACTGTTGGTAGTTTTAATCACCCTTCATAATTTTGAAACTAACAGGAGACAGTTATCCATTTAATTTTCTGGACAAGCTATTTCATCTGATTGAAATAAGTTCTTAATGATAATTGTTACTTTAGCATTGGTTTTATTTTACACATAGAATTATGGATCACAATGACTTTCTGAAGTGGTAGCTGTGAGCTTCTTTGGCCTGTAGGAACTGGGATAGAGGCCAAAAAAGAAAAAAAAAGTTAAAATATTAAACAAAAGCTATGGGCTTGTTTTGTACTTTTAGAACTCAGGAATTTAAAATTCCTTGGGTTGGAGTTTATAACTATTAATATTTTTATTCCACTAGTTAAACATGTATTTTTGGGGAAGGTACTACATTGTATTTTCTCGGGGATTCAAAGCTAAATTAAATGAGACTTATCATCCAGTTTGGAAGGTGTGAGTTCAGAAGAGATAAGGGACATATGAGTAGATATGAAGTGTTATTGAAGTTCTGAAATGCTTAGGGAAATTAGAGAAGTCTCTGTGAAGGTATCACTTCCTACTTTATGGGGAGGTATGGTAGATTTTGGTGAGATGTTGTCTCTTTGGATATTCATTCAGAGGTAGAATGAGGGAAGATGGGTGGAGAAGACTATGGCATTCGGCATTCGCAACAGAAAGAATCACCACAAAAAGCAGTTGTGATTTTTAAAGAAGTTAATTTGGAGAAGCATCAAGACTTTTTTTTTTTTCTTTCCCTCTATCACTGTGGTCCCCGTCCCTGGACCAGTAATGGTGGCCTGTTAGAAACTGGGCCACATAGCAGGATGTGAGCAGCAGGTGAGCAAGCGAAGTTTAATCTGATATGGAGCCGCTCCCCAGTGCTCGCATCACTGCCCGAGCTCCGCCTCCTCTCAGGTCAGCAGTGGCATTAGTTGTAGGAACCAAGCTCAGGGCTCCTACTGATTCTAGGGTATAGTGAGTTATGTAATTATTTCTTTATATGTTACAATGTAATAATAATAGAAGTAAAGTACACAATACATGTAATGTGCTTGAATCATTTCTAAACCATCCCCCTCCCACACCCAGACCCTGGTCCGAGGAAAAATTATCTTCCATGAAACCAGTCCCTGGTGCCAAAAAGATTGGGTAGCACTGCTCTATTGGATACTGGACCAAAGATTTGCTTTTATCAGAAACTCATATCTTGCATTGTGTACTCTGGCCAGTGAGTTCTCTTTATTCCAACACTTACCCATCAATCAGTAGATTTCCACATTCCATGATATGTCAGTTTTGGTGACCCTTATATTTCCCACCTGATTTTTGAAGGAAAAGAAGAAGGTGAAATTGTGGAAGTATAGCCTCTTAAAGCTAAAACTGGCAAAGACTATTTAACCCTGTCACCATATTTTATTGTAGTTGAAACTGAGTTAAAATGGAAGTTAAATGACCTGCTCTGGTCATACAGTTACTTTGTGCCAGAATTGGATGAACAAATGGTTTTCCTGCCTACTAGTCTAGTGCCTTTTCTCCTCATTGTACTGTTACACTTTTAAATTCATATTTTTAAATCGAATGATCTAGAGATACTAGAATGAAGATTTGTGATTGGTAAGGGATTTTTGTATAAAATTGTGCTCTTCTTAAAAATGGATGCCCATTTGGAGTCCAGTCACTCTAAAAAAAAAAAAAATCAATGCCCAAATCCCTACACTGTATTCTCTGTACATGTTATATACATATCATCATGTTATCGAAGTGCTGAACTTTATCATGGCTTTCTCATCCTAGGCAGTTTTACTCTGTCGGTGGATAACCTGGACACTTATGTTAACTAGAACACTTAAGCAATTAATGAAAGATGCCTTGCTAAGAGTGCGAAATCATTGAACATTTGTTGTTGAAAATTCTTACTGTATCCTCTCTTAATTCTGGATTTTAAAAAAAATGTTACTTGGTTCAGTTTGGATTTCTAGTTGAAAAGGGAATAAGATGCCTTTAAAACAAAGATACTCTGTATCAAAGAGCAAAGATATTTCATGCTCTGCATGGTGATTGCCATGGAAACAAGACAATGTGAATTTATTCACACAGTACTCACAATGGTTATTGCTCCTGAGGGGTAGGGACAGTTACTCCCTATTGATGAGAAAAAAATCTCATTGTCTCACGCTAACAAATATGCTCATTCACTTCAGGGTTTTTTCTGCTTATGAAAGGAAAAGCTGGAAGAGTAATTTTTAGCATCTGTTTAGTAAGTGCCTCTTCTGCAATCAAAAAGCTATCTGTCAACTTGGGCAGCTGCCTCTACAGCACCTGATCCCCAATAGCACTGAGTTGGAAGTTGTAGCCCTCAGGAAGGTTTTACTTCTGCTTGCTCTGAGAGCCAACCTGTACCTGCTATAATCTGTATCAAAAAAACGGATGCCTCTCCATATTTAAGCTAGTAGTTGTGTCCTGGGTTCTTTGCTGATGCTGTCTGGTGAAAATTAAACACCTTCACGATCATGTATGCCTGCAAAAATAGCAGGAGTAGCAGCCTTTGCCTCCCTTTCTGCTTATAGATGTCATGCAAATAGAGATCTGATCAGCAGAACTGAAATCATGTCCAGAACCCTAGTTGAAGGGGAGTTTGAAAAAATGTTTATATTAAATAACTTTCTAGATTCTACAGTAGAATAAGTCACAGTGGATGGAGGTTAGAATGACCCTTGAATTACAATGTGCCATTTTCACCACAAATACATTAGACAGGCGTGACTCTCTATAAAGTCCCATGCTCATGTACTACTATACACATTTCAAAGTAGTATTTAAATGTGTAAGATGAATGGAAGAGGCAGTAAGAGGACAAAGTGAATGGAAAAATACTTTAGAGACAGTGAAGGCAGGGAGAGTCCTCTCCATTAGAGGACAAGAGAATTGCATATGATGGGCCAGCTTCCCTAACATTTCTAGAACTTGATGGCTATGAAGGGTCTCCCATAGGAATTCTCTTTACTTAGGAGAAAATGCCTCAAAACCATCAGCTGTTTAGCATGCACCTGCTTTTCCTGGTATGTCTCCGTGAATCAAAAATGATTAAGTAAACTTTTCTGTGCTTCTCATGAACAAAAGCACAATAAAAACAACCATGCAGTGGAAGCCATGAGTTGTTGCACTGGACTCATGGTTTAGTAGCTATTGGGTCACGTTGCTGTAGGTCACTCTGGTTCTAGTCTTGAGCTGGAGATTAGAATCAGTGTTTTTAAAGACTAATGTGCGTGTGCTAAACAGAGGTCTAAAAAGCAAAGGTTAAGTATTCTAAACACATAGAATACTTAACCTTTGTCTAGACATTGAAAAAATGCTTCTGAATTATATGTGAAATTTCCTATTATTTAAAACACAAAAGGAACACTATTTAGATTATATTTTTGTGAGTTGAATGTTCACAACAAGCATGATAGGTATAAAAACTCTGTAGGTTTTTAAAGTTGAAATTTAGTGTTAAGTCCAAAGAGTCAGTAGATAGGTTTGTGTTTTACTTAACTTGTTTAATTAAATAAACATTTCAAAATACTGATTTTATTCCTCATTTCAGAATTCTCAGCGTCTTCCAGATCAATATCGTACTCACAGTTTCTTTGGCATTGGCAAGGATAAGACGGAGAGTTGGTGGAAGGCTCTTTCCTGTCAGCTCATAACTGAGGGATTCTTGCAAAAAATTCCTGGGCATAACAAATATGCGGAGATTTGCACCCTTACTGGAAAGGTAAACAATCTAGAAGTCTGCCTGTTTGACTTAATTTTTCTCACTGGGCATTAAAAGATTCTTCTTTCTTTTGATAGGGTAGAAGTTGGCTTGTTAAAGCCAATACAGAATCTCCTCCCAGACTTATCCTTAAAGCTAATGAATATGAAGAGTGGTGCCCAACGAAGTCTCTTCCGCCTAGGTTTCTTTTTCAATTTTTTTCTTTTAATTTCTGGGTTTTTTGTTGCTGTTACAGTGATTCACATTATACCAACTTATAGGCACTACACAGATAAAATGAGTTACTTGTTTGTTTCTCCATGCTTATTTTAGTCAGTTTGGAGGCAGGGGCCTGTGTGAGAAAGATAAATCATAGAACACTTCCTTGGCTGTTGGGAAACACTGACCGTGTATTTAGAAAGCTTCATTCCCATTGATTAAAGCAGCAGCATTGAGATCAATGCTGAGGAATCCATCTAGTCTATTTCCTTCCTATGTGTAGGAGGTGGGGAGGGAATATGTACTTGTTGCCTACTTTTTAGTACCTTTACATGCTTTCAATCATGTATGAGTTGTTTTTTTTTTTCCAAACTTCTTAAATCTCCTAGAGCTTTTTCTGGGAAAAATAAAACATCGGTTTTAAAAATCCCCAGTTCTAAAAGGGTAATAATATAATCTCACGTACCTTTCTCACAGTGGGAGTGTGATGATTCGTGAATTTTGATAATTGCATTCTAACATTTGAAGTAATTTAATTTTACTGTCTTTCAGCTCTAAAGCTGTGTCTTCAGGCCCTGAACAGCATTCCTCTAATCAAGGACCAATTGAATTCACTGCGGAAAAGGTGGTTTGTTTTAAAGAGATGGTCTTATTTATTTTATTCTTTATTCATGTAACTCCTGTTTTAAAATTTTATATTTTAATTCTCCAATTAAAGAGAAGATGGCATATATATAACAAAACACAAAATCTGGAAAGAGAAGTGAAATGAGCATACTAAAATATGTGGTATATGATTTTGGGGACTAATAGAAGTATTAGAAGTAATTGAGAAAGTAACTCATTTTGATTCTTTTAAGCCTTCTAATCATTTGGCTTAGAGTTTTTTACATATTATAATACTTACAGTTGATAGAAAAATAAGCCTGATTCCAAAATGTTCTCATTAAAGCTACATGCACACACTTTCTTGCTTTGTTTTGGAGCTTAGATAACTACTACAGATTAAATACTAACCCACAGGCAAACTTCAGCTAATTAGAACACTGGGATAATGGACAAGTGTGATGAATTAAGTTTTCTGGTGAACTCTTTCTGCTTTATTAAAGTATGCAGGATGTATTAAATAATTGAATTGGTTTTGTAACTTTGCCTCTTGCATTCTTTTGATCATTTATTTTCTAAAGTTTTGGGAGGAATGGGACATTAAGTTGCATTTCTAACTGCCTTTAGAACCCTAGAAGTTGATAATTCATGAGCTTATTTTTGGGCAATTTATTTGATGACTTGATTAGTCAAAGGAAATATTGTCATTGTGAGATTTTGCATCTTTATTTTCCTCACATTTAAAACTTCTTTTTCTAATGGACCTTTATGTGTTTAAAAGCAGTCTAACTTGGGGAAGATGTATTCTTATGAAGCATTCAAGAAGATTTCTTCTGGAAGTACCATTCCTGAAAAAAGGTACAGAGTTCCATATTCTATGTTCTATACGTTATGAACACTTTTTTCCTACAGAGAAAGGACTGTCAGATGTTGGGATATTTCATTGGCGTAAGGAAGTTAAAGCATAAGCCTTCAGTATTATAATTATTAAAGAAACCTATTATTAATATTAATTTAATAGCTAATGCTTCTTGGATATTACTGTTGCCAGACACTATGTTAAATGCTAAGAACTTTATATGTAACAGCTTATTTAATTCTTACAATGTATGTGTTAGCTGTTAATATTTATCCCCATTTTATAGTGGAAGGTACCAAAGGTTAAGAAGTTAACTAACTTGTTCAACAACATACAGCTAATGGCAGAGCTGGCTTTCAAATCTATATTTGTCTACCTCTAACATCTAAAGACTATTTAATTGTATTTTTATGAAATACATACAGGCATACTTTGTTTTATTGTGCTTTGCTTATTGCATTTTTTACAAATTGAAGGTTTGTGGCAACCGTGCATCAAGCAAGTCTGTTGGCACCATTTTTCCAACAGCATGTGCTGTGTCACATGTTCGTAATGTTTACAGTATTTCAGACTTTTTCATTGTTACTGTATCTGTTATGGCGATCTGTGATTGGTGGTCTTTGAGGTTACTATTGTCATTGTTTTAGAGCTTCATGAACTGTGCCCACATAAGATGGCAAATATGCTAGATGTCGTGTGTGTTCCGACTGCCTCACCAACCGGCCTTTCCCCCAGCTCTCCCCCTCTCCTTGGGCCTCCCTGTTCACTGAGACACAGGAATACTGAAATTAGGCCAGTTAATGACATTGGCCTCTAAGTGTTCAAGTGAAAGGAAGAGTCACATGTCTCTCACTTAAATCGAAAGCTAGAAGAATTAAGCTTAGTGAGTGAGGCATGTCAGAAGCTGAGACAGGCCGAGAGCTAGACGTCTTGCACCAAACAGCCATGTTGCGAATGCAGAGGAAAACTTCTTGAAGCAATGAAAAGTGCTGCTTCAGTGAACACATGAATGATGAGAGTGAAAATGCCTTAGTGCTAACATGGAGAGAGTTTTAGTAGTCTAGACAGAAGATCAAAGCAGCCACAATATTCCCTTAAGCCAAAGGCTAATTTAGAGTAAGGCCGTAACTCTCTTCAGTTCTGTGAAGGCTGAGAGAGGTGAGGAAGCTGCAAAAGAAAAGTTTGAAGCTAGCAGAGGTTCATGAGGTTTAAAGAAAAAAGCTGTCTCTCTAACATAAAAGTGCAAAGTGAAGCAGCAAGTGCTGATGTAGAAGCTGCAGCAAGTTCTCGAGAAGATTTAGCTAAGATAATTGATGAAGGTAGCTACACTAAGCAACAGATTTTCAATGTAGATGGAACAGCCTTCTATTGGAAGAGTATGTTATTTAGGAGTTTCATAGCTAGAGAAGAGAAGTCAATGCCTGACTTCAGAGCTTCAAAGATGGCTTGACTCTCTTACTACGAGCTAATGCAGCTGGTGACTTTAAATTGAAGCCATTGCTCATTTAACATTCCAAAAATCCTAGAGCCCATAAGAAGTCTCTGCCTGTGCACTATCAATGCAACAGTGGAGCTTGGATGACAGCACATCTGTTAATAACATGGTTTACCGAATATTTAAGCCCACCATTGACACCTACTGCTTAGAAAAAGATTCCTTTCAAAATACTATTGCTCATCCACAATGCACATGGTCACCAAGAGCTGTAGTGGAGACATACAAGGAGACGAACGTTGCTTTTCAGGCCTGCTAACACAACATCTGTTCTGCAGCCCATGGATCAAGGAGTCATTTTAACTTTCAGGTCTTATTATTTAAGAAATACAGTTTATAAGACTGTAGCTGCTACAGATAGTGATTCCTCTGATAGATCTTGGCAAAGTCAATTGAGAAACTTCTGGAAAGGATTCACCATTCTTGATACCATTAAGAATATTCATGATTCATGGGAGGAGGTCAGAATATCAACATTAACAGGAGTTTGGAAGCAGTTGATTCTGGTTAAAATCAGGAGTTTAGTGATAAGACATACTGAGTTTGGGATACCTGTAGAGTGGTCCAGAAATTAATTTAAATATATAGGCTTAGGGTATAGAAGTGAACAGTCTGCTTATATGTCAGTAACTATTATATAAAAATTCACTTAAATTTTCATTAAAATAATACCTATACTTGGTTTAAGACATCAATTGGTACTTAAAAGCTTATGACAAAACACACCAGTCCACACGCTTCCCAAACTCACTTTGTTCTTTTCTATGGCAGCAGTCACCCTCAAATGTTCCGGCTGATTACTCTGGCATTTGCCTCCATATTTCTAAATGACCTGCTTACACTGCTATTTTTGACATTTTAGTATTAGAAATTTTCTGTCGACTTCCTATCATGGTAGATTTCTCACTCATTCCTCTACCAATGTAATTATGTTAGAAGTTTGGTCATATTAATAATTTTTTTACATTATAATATGTAATTATTTTGCATTATTATAATTACACAAATATTATATATATACTACTAAACAAAATTCTGTTATGACCACTGCTACGTTTTTTTCTTTTTTTTTGGTGTTCATAATTGTCTTTGCTTGGTTTTTAGTATTCCTTTTACTAATTTTTTTTTCTCCCATTTCAGTCTCTCTGTTTCACTCTCTTGGAGAGTTCCTTGGCTTTTTGTCCCCTCCCATCTAGTGAAATTTTAATTTTAGTTATCGAACTTCTAATTTCTAACTCTTGTTCTCTTGTTTCTTTAATAATGTATAACAGTCTTTTCTTGTTTCGTGGATACAATATCTTCACATATCTCTGATTATGCTCATTATAGTTATTTTAAACTTGTGTGCACTTGTAATAACATTCATAGACAACACATTTTTTATTAAACATTTTCTGCATATATTTCTGCCTCAGGGATATGTTATCCAAAATTTTGCCTGTATATATGATAAAATTTCTTTGTGAAATAATTTAAAATACCATTTTGCTAGTAATACAGTAGTATAAAGATTTCTGTAAATACTAAGATCAAGGATAATATATAATTTAAAACAAATTTATGATTTTCTGATGTTCTTTGAGCCAGAGTTCTCTTTCCTCAGGTTTAAGTCTACTTATTTTAGTGATAGGGTTTGACAGTTATAGAAATGAAATTTTACTTTACACTATGGTTTCTAAATTCTTGCTACAGACAAATTTATAAACATGTCTATAATACCAATCATGTTTTCCCCTTCTACCCTCAAGAAATGGTAATTCACTTAAATTTGACATCTTTTATATAGGATATTTTATACAAGTTCATTTTTATAAATTTTCCTATTTATAATCAACAAGAAATGCCTTTCGTAGAAATTAGTTTTCTATTTAGTTTGCTGCCTGGTACCTTTTATACCACGTTGTTTGCTAATGGGATGTTTTCTCTCCGTGAGGAATCAAAAACAAAATGACTTTTTTATTTTTGTTTGATTTTGAAGAAAATTCTGAATAACTTGATTAATCCTTTGCCAATGTTCTCCACTAACCAAAAAATCAGTTATGTTACAACAAGAATAAAAGATTATATCCCAGTAGGTTAAAAAATCTATTACAACCAATAGGTTGAAAAAATGTTATTTGTGGAATGGATAAGGAATACTTCTTGTCAAAGCATTTGGTTGAGGAAGAGAATGGGACAAATGCTCTTTTTAAACACACCAATGTTGTGATGAACTCAAATTGCAATTTTTACTTTACGATTATAACGAATATATTTTGATCCAAAATGTTTAAAATCTAGGCTGTTGTCATTAAATTAATTACCTTACTGGTATTGTGAAGAGTAAACGTTAGTACTGACTTGGAAAGATATTCTGGGGAACGAAATGGAAAGTAAACTAGGAGAAAGAAAAGCTTTTATTATTTATTTTCTTTTAAATATTTTAGTATCATGGTGCAGTCACCAGAAAAATCTTACACTTCTTCAGAACCTGTTATTTCAGCTCAAGAGCAGGAGACTCAGGTAAGGCTACGGTAAAAAGGCAATTATTTTAAGAGCGGTGAGTGATGATTCTGTGCATGCTTAAAATTCTGTGGCCAGTATTTTAAAAATTGTTCTTTTGCTAAGAGTCTGAGTTAGAGTTCTGTTTATATTCATCTTAAGGGAAAATGTGATTATGTGAAGCTCTAAAAATAAAGATTTGGATCTAAGTATGTTTTAAAAAGTGTTGATTTGTTTCTTTGTTTTTCGTTCAGACTGTGTTATATGGCAAATTGGTGGATGCTAGGCAGAAACATGGCGAGAAGATGGATGTTCCTCCAGCTATTCTGGCAACAAACAAGATACTGGTGGATATGGCCAAAATGAGGTAAGCTATCTTTTGTGTATGTTCCAATTTATTTTCTTCTGACATAAGACCATGGCTTTAACTGTCACATCTGTGAGGTGACTTCCAAATCTCTCATGCCGCTTTGCTCATCTCTTTGCTGAGTGTTAGCCCATGTCTCTACATGTATGAAAACCAGCTATATTTTCAGCAGTCAGATTCTGTATATATATGTATGTATATATAAAATCTAACTGTTATCTACCCACCCTCCACACCTGTGGTTGACCCAAGTGCCAAAACTCTTTTTGAATTCTCGATTTCTGTTAGTTGTACCATCACGTTCCTAATGTTTAAAACCTCTCATTATTTTCACTGCTCTAACATATATTCCCTTCTTCCTCTCATTTAAATAGTTTTCAGATCTTTTTGTTTAAATGTTCCTCGTGTATCTGTCTTATGCCTTCCTCCTCCTTTTTAGTGATACCGTTGAGACCACACTATTGATACCAAGTTCAGACCGGTTTCCCTTGGCCTGTTGCAAAAGCCTTTTAACTGCTAACTCTCTCTCTCTCTCTCTCTCTCTCTCTCTGTTTCATCTGACACATGAGTATCAAATTAATCTTCCTTTATCATGTACTTTTGCTTGAATTGTTTCTCACAGTCTTAACTTCTTTAGCTTAGAATTCAAGGCCCTCCATCTAGGGACTTAAACCTACTTTTCCATTTATGTCACAGAATGTGGCACAATTTTGTTTACCATTGTCGAAGGCCCTTTTCACTTTCTGGATATTTATTTGCAGTGTTGCTTCTTCCTGGTTTCCTTGATTCCTCAAAACTCCTCTTAAGAATTCCTTCAAAATCTAGCTTTATTACTGTTTCCTCCATGAAGTCTTCCGTGGTCTTATCAGCAAAGTAATTCCTTTCTCTTGAATTTACAAAGGACTTTTAGATGAATTCTAAAGATGCTTCTGTGACACTTATGACACAATGCTGTATTTTATTTTTTTGTGTAATTAGCAGAAAATATGTATTGTATATTCTAGATTTAAACTCTCAGAATAAAGACATTAGTTTCTCATCTCTTAGTGTTTCCCACAGCACCTATCACCTAGCACAATACTGAAAAAACACTAAGTGGTCATTAAATATTTAGAAGAAATTATTTCCAAAGAATAGTTGCTTGGTAATTGTATTCTTTCTTGTAAAAATTTTTTTCTGGTAATTGTATGCTTTTTAAAAAATTGTTTCTGTCACTGAATTTCACCCAATGTTACTTTAGTGCAGACTATTCCAGTGATATTACAGAGTGTTTATATTTTACAAGTTATTTTGTTAAAAATAAATATTCTAAGATTATACTTTAATATTCAGAGAAGATATTTAAGCAAAAAATAATCATTAGATTGGCAGACTTTTAAAAAGAAGATATCATATAGTCTCTTGTGTATTGGACACAATAAGAAATAACAATGAGAAATATTGAGCTAAAAGACTGAAGTACAGTTAGCAGGTTTACTGTTAAATGAGAGTTTCATAGTCTTAGTTGTCCCATTAGCCACATAGTTTCCTTTTCATTTCTATAAAAATAATAAAATCAGTAATAGCGTGGAACATTCGATGTTAGCCTGTTCCTTTATGATAATGGCCTGTTTACTGGTTAGTGTTGTGTTTTTCTGGTGAAGGAGGCAGTCATGTTTGTATTCATGAATTGTTAAAACAGCAAGTCTTTAAATTGTGGAAAGCAAAGAAAGAAATTATAAAACTTGATTACTTGTTTTATATATTGGTTTTGGTTGTTGGAAAAAAATGTACATTTATTGAGATTGAGTTCCAGTATGAAGCTGAACATCAGCTCTATTGCTGGAGTGATACTGTTTCAGTGGTTTCTTGACCTTTTTTGTTTTTTTTAAACACAGACCAACTACGGTTGAAAATCTAAAAAAGATCGATGGTGTTTCTGAAGGCAAAGCTACTATGTTGACCCCTCTGCTGGAAGTCATCAAACATTTCTGTCAAGTAAATAATATTAAGGTAAAATAGTGTGATTTTCAGGAACCCTTAGAGAGTTAGCATTTTTCTACCATTTCAAAAGCATCCTTCAAAGGCAACGTTTTCTCCTTTTATTTGCATTTCCATACTGGACATTTAGAAAATGAATTCAGATGGTTTCTACAGTAAATCTGTTGTGAAAACATGTCAGTGACCTACTTTTAAAGATGATACTAAAGGAGTTGTCCAGGCTGCTCATGTCTTTCTATGTCATTGGGAGGTTTTGTTTTTAAATTTGAATGAGGGCCAGGTGCAGTGTCTCATGCCTATAATTCCAGCACTTTGGGAGGCCAACATGGGAGGATCGCTTGAGGCTAGAAGTTTGAGACCAGCTGGGGCAACATAGTGAGATCCCTTCTCTAAAAAAATTGTTTTAAAAAATTAGCCAGGCTTGGAGGCATGCACCTGTGGTCTCAGCTACTCAGGAAGCTGAGATAGGAGCATCACTTGAGCCCAGGACTTCGAGGCTGCAGTGAGCTATGATTGTGCCTCTGCACTCTCTCCAAGGCAAGACAGTGAGATCCTGTCTTAAAAAAAAAAAAAAAATTGCATACTGTATTTTAGGTTGATAAATTCCAACTTTTACTTTGAAATGTGATAGTTAGCAAGGATAACTTTGCAGCTTTAATTTCTATCAGTTGGTAAGGAGCTCAGCTATTTTCTGTTTCTTATTTTTTGGCATATTCTCTAATTAGCCTCCCCTTCCAGTAATGCTGTCTTTTGGTATTAAATAGATTTCATGTTATTCTCTTTAGTCTTAATAGCATTTCCTTCATATCCTTTTATTACTTCTTGCCCCACCATAAATGACCATTTGCATAAGGATCGTTTGGGTTTTTCTTTAAACTCTACGTGCAGACTCTATGCTGTGCACTCCAGCGCAGACGGTGAGGCAGTGTGTGGTAATGGGAAGACTCCTGGACTCAGGATCTTAGTGCTTCTCTGTGTAGTTTGCCTGGTGAGCCTGGACATCTTTAACTTCTGTGGGTCTCCATTTCTTTACCTACACGATGAAAATGATACTTCCTTCCCCCACATCAAGGAAATAAGGATGACATTAGAAAGATAAAAGACATGAGACACCTATGAAAAGCTGGAAGAATTAAATGCATTCAAGACAGTATTATGGGATTGCTTTTTACTTCTAAGAACCTCCCGTTAAGCTTTGGGCAGGCACAGCTGGATTCTGCTTTAGAAAAATCCTTCTCTAAGTAGAAAACCCTTCTGCTTTTTGTATAATATATATAATTTCCCTCTTTTGCTGTAGAATACCTTTGGCAACTTTAAATTTTCTTTTTTATACTCTTATTTAAGACATCATGTGAAAGTTCCTTATATTCCATGTGGATATTTTGAAAATGAAATTATGATGTCTGAATGATTTGATAAATAATACCATACCGACCATCGATAATTGAATAGTTCCCTCTCTTTTATGTACTTGATGGTAGTATCTTCTTTCATAAATTAATGGTATTATTTAACAGTGAATGAATTCTCTCTCCCAACTTCCCTTCAGGAGAGGAAACTAAAGGAGGAGGGCAAAAGATAAATGCTTCAAAGGATAGGTACGAAACCTTTACGAGCCTTCTGGGTAGAGAAAATAAGTGATTTCTCTGATGAGGAATTATTCCTATATTATCCTGCAAATTGAAACCATTTATGAAAGTAATTAACAAACACTAATTTACTAAGCTCAAGTTTTACTATTTATCAGTTTCATTGGCTTTTAATATAGTTTTTTAAATTTTGAAGTAAAACTTAAATGCTATCATAAATTTTGGCAAATCCATACAGATTTTAGGATTTATGGGACAAAAAGATGATGTCATCTGTAAATGTCCAACTAAAGGGTTTAGGAATATCCAAAATACTCAGCAAAGTAATTCAAAGTAATCTGAAGATGAGAGGGCCAGAATGTGATGATGGTAGTGAGCAAAAACCTAATCAAATTATATTCTGTGTTGATAAAGGACTACCTGTACCCCATAAGTAGGTACAGATATGTGTCAAAAAAATCTAGCGGTCGGCGTAGGGGAGTTGGTGAATGTGTGAAGGTATGGATGAAACAAGACTGGCTGTGAATGACAGTTGTTGAAACTAGGTGGTACATGCATGGGGGCTCGTTTTACCATTCTCTTGACTTTTGAATATTCTTCATATTTCCCACAGTAAAACTTTAAAAAATAAAAACAGACTGAACAGAGTGTAGTTAGTTATGGAAACATACAAACAAGAAAGGCATAAGGACAAAAGTAGGCAACACTTACGCAGTATTCAGATGAAAACTTCTTACCTTTTAGATGAGAAGACGTTTTGGCTGACTGGATTTAAATATTTTCGTTTAATTGCCAAGGAGAAAGCCTGTACCTACTTTTATAATTAAGAGACTACTTAAGACACTATAAAAAGTTCCTTTGTTATATGCTAAGCTTGCTAGGACAGAACGCACTGGGCCAAGTGAGACTTTCCACTTACATGCGTCACTGTAAATTACTGTATTTGCTTTCCAATTTATACACTTACATTTATACGCACACACATCTATACACTAGGGCTGTCCAGCCATTATTAATATAATGAGAGTGGTCACATGGCCGATACTTTCTGGACAGTCCTCTATATGGTTATAATCTGTTTCCTTAGGCCATGTTAGCAGAATTTGTGGTGATAGTACCTAAATTTGAATATAGATTCAATTTATTCATTCATTCAATATTCACTTCCAGGGAATTAGGATACTAATTTAGAGTGGTTCGTACTATATTATAGTTCCTTTTTTTTTTTCTGAGATACAGAGTGTGTCACTGTCATTCTGTCACCCAGGCTAGTGGCCTGATTATAGCTCGTTGTAACCTCGAATTCCTGGGCTCAAGTGATCTTCCTGCTTCAGCTTCCCAAGTAGCTGGGACTACAGGTGTAAGCCACAATGCCTGGCTAATTAAAGAAATTTTTTTTTAGATACTGGATCTTGCTTTGTTGCCCAGGCTGGTCTCAAACTCCTGGCCTTAAACTCCTGGCGATTTCTCCTGCTGTGGCCTCTCAAAGTGCTATGGTTATAGGCATTTGAGCTATTGTTCCCAGCTTATAGTTCCTTTTTTATTCCTTCTTATTAGCTAAAGAGAAGACTAGAAAATGTTTTTTATTACAAATATTTTACTAAAAGTTTATTCTCTAGCATTATTCTACCTTTTTAAATTAATATATTAAACAATCCAACTTCTTTTTGAGCTCCTCTAAAAAGAATTCTTTGTTAGTGAGAGATTTTATGTATGTTATTTTTTTTCCCTAATGGCTAAGGATCATATTTATACGCTATTATTATATCGATATTGTTGATCATTTGTGCTATATTTAAAATTCTGTAGACAGACCTCTTTTCAAGTACAAAACCTCAAGAAGAACAGAAGAAAAAATACTCATTTTCACATTCTCCGATGATCACTTATACTTTATTCCAAAAAAAGAAGATGTCTGTGGTAAGTGTTACTTTCAAGTTACAGAGAATTTTTAGTTTATTTATGCTTGTGTTTTACCAGCTTTTTAATGTTAAAGCTGTAACTTGGGATCAGTTTCTTCTAACCCTACAGTACATCTCATTTTATCTTTAAAACAGAATGTTGTTTCCTTTTTCTGTTAAGCCTATCTCTGTGAATTAAGTAATAGCAGTAAATATAGTTGGACCATGATTATCTTATAGAGGCTCTATTGGGGGTACTGTAAACACATAGTTTAGGGATATTGCAGCAGCCATATTTTAAAACTTGATTTTTAAAAAAACAGGACTGAAAGTTAAAAAAACTTAGTATATGTGCTATTAAACAATCTTGAAGATACATTAAGTTAAAAGAAAGATGCAAAACAGTGTGAAAAACAAATGCAAATGTGTATGTATGTATATATGCATGCTTGTATATTCACATCTTCATGCATATGTATAAAAAATACATATGGATATCCAAAACACAGGAAATAAGTTTTTAAAAAATTTGCTTTTCGTTCTGTATCCTGTAGTACTATTGTTTTCTTTTTTTTTTAACTGTGCCTGATACTCTTTGAAAAAAATCTAATTACTATAAAAAATGACCATACTTAAGGCTGTTGAGGTTTTTTTGGTATACAAAATAGAGAGTGTATCTTAGTGGAACAGGGCAGAATGAGGCCTCCAGCTGAAGTTAACTAATTTGAATTCCCGTCCTCTGTGATATTAAATTGATTTGGAACAGATTATGTGATCCAGTGCCGGCTCTTTCTGTTCTCTGTGCCTCTATCCACTATGCTACATTACACATTCTTTATTCAGATAAGGTTGAAAATAAATAAAAATAGAAGGACCATAGCTTATCTTACTTACTGAATGTTGTAATTAGTCAAATTTCTTAAAGTTCCTTACAAAGGCCATTACCGAAGAAGTCAGATAATTCTATGATACTATTTTTGAGATAAAATGTGATAAATAGGAATTTTAGGTTCAATTTCTCATATAGTGACTTACACGTACATGTTAAATATGCCCGTATGTACATAATTTGACCATGCATGTATGGTAGAAATGAATAGAGTTACTAAGAAAATTTGGTATTGGCTCCAAATTTTCTGAATAAAGTACATTCTAATACTTAGCTATTATAGGAGGTTTCATGTTATATTGTATATTCATGGTCAAAGATGTGAAGAATGGTATATCTTCATTTGTGTCTTTTGGTATTATTTGGTTGTATTTTACTGTTAATATGATGGTGTAATTATCTGTACCTCCTGGGAGTCTGAGAGGATCTTGCCAGTTAACCACAAAATTAAACATGCCTAAGGACTAATTAATCAGGAGCAATAATACAGTTAGTTAGAGGTAATTTGATGCCTGGTATCAAATAACCCTGACATTATGCACACATGGTGCACACTTTCTGGTAGAAAAGAGTAGACATTTAATGAAAGTAATTTAAAACCTACCTTTGAAGGATGAAAATAAGGCCTTAAATACTATTCTGTGAAACAATAAACGTTCTCACAAACACGGTCTAAATTCAGACTTTCGAAATGTAGTGGAAGAAAGTATCATGAAATAAGTTAGAACTGAGTAAAAGAATGTTTTACCTAATACGTGAAATGTATTTGGAGCCATATTTGTTTAAAAAGCTGTATAAATATGTAGCACTATCCTACATTTAAACAATTCATCTTCAGTTCAGTAGTGACAGCACTTGTGAAATTGTAGTTATTGTTACGAGTAGAACCAATTTAAAACACCTATTAAAATCTTCAAGAACCTTTTATAGAATGCATCTGGAGCCTCATGTTATCACTAAGCATTTTAGGATTTGCCTTCTTGGAAATTCACATAGCCAAAGCACCATGTGTTGTTTCAAGTATATAGAATATTGGACTACAGTTTACTTATGTTTTCAAAAGGTTGTGACAGCCATCAGACTTACATAGAATGACTTTTCTCTGCCACTAATTGCTTTTTAAAGTGAATAATTAGAGAAGGATGAGGATTGAATTCTTAGCTAAAGCTGGATGATTTTGTTTTATTCAATACAGTATAATAAGTATAAAAAGTAGATCCTGTGGAGGTTTATAATGTGTGGGTAGTTTTAAAGAAATCTTTAAAATGAAAAAATTAAGTGAAGGTTTAGTTCATCGTTTATTTCTCAGGGAACATTTATGACCCGAACATTTTGGATGTTTTTTCCTCATGAAGTACAGTGGAAACTTTTAAAACTAACTGGCTCTTTTGCTGTTATTTCTCTAGAATCGCGTAGCTGAGATCAGGATTCTGCCTCTCAAAACAGTTGGCATGCATTTATCCCAAGCGGTGAAAGCTGGCTACCCCCTAGATTTGGAGCGAGCAGGACTGACTCCAGAGGTTCAGAAGATTATTGCTGATGTTATCCGAAACCCTCCCATCAACTCAGGTGATAAGTGCGCCCTCCTCTGCAGCTTTAACGACTTGAGTCATTGAACCCAGATAAAGTAAACAAGCATGCGCTAATATTTTTCACTTCAACAGCATTGACCCTTTATGCTATTACGATAACTTTACTTTGATTATGCTTTTTTATTGTTTTGGAAAAACAATCTTTCCTCCCATTAGCACTCAGAGGAAATGATACTGAGAAATTGTTTCCTTTTCAGCTTCAGGTTACAACTTCCCCACCATCCCAAAACACTGCACTTTAATTCTTTTCTGATTTCTGCCCCATCACTTGCCAAAAAATCACGTTTTTTTCTCCACATTTATTCCCAGTGGCTTGCTGACTGTGAGTTTTTTCCTAAACCTTTCTGAGTCCTTGTCGTTGGTTTCCCTTGAGTAGCCTTTCTAATCAGCACAGTCAGTGGTATCAGTCACTGTGACACGGAAGAGACAAACCGGGTTCTATAGGGCCCCGTGGAAGGATTTCCTGTTGTCGCTTTGCTGCAGAACCTCCTCAACTGTGCTGGTGCACGTCGAGCCCCTTCGCTTGCCCTGCAGAATTTTTTAAGTTATGATCAGTTTTTTACAGAAGTAAAGATGAAATATATTAGAGGATTTTTTCCCCCAAATGTATAAATATAAACTTGGTGTCTTATAACTCAGTAAGTCTGATAAATTTCTTCAGGCTGTTAGGATAGGGCAGTGGCCATTCAGAAGCCTTATTTCCAGAGCTGCAGTGCAGGTAATTATTTTTTGTTACCTCAGATTCTTTCCTACTTGGGAGCTACTGTGTAATTTCCCCCGAGAATTTGGAAATAAGGGAAATAAGATCACTTTCTGAAAGCACAATCAATACTGCACATAATTGATCAGAGCAAACATAATCGAGTCACCTTAGAAGGCAGCGTGATTTCTAGGTTTGAGCAAGACTTGACCGAAGGTCTGAAGGACGAACGCCTCTGCTGCTTCCGGTGATCTACAGGGAAGAGACAGGGAGGCAGGTTTGGGTGGGGCTCGTCTAAATTCCAGGGAGGAGGAGTGGTGGCCAGCGAGACTTCACGGACGTTAAGGGCCTGTTAATACGTCACGTCGAGATCATTCATATTAGAGAAGGACTCCCAGCAGCTAACTCTGCTTCTGTATCACTTGCTCTCTGGATATAATTTGGTTTCACGTGTAGATCTGTATATAGGGAAAGCATGCAGCAGTCATGCTAATCTGTGTATTCATCTATGGGATACTTGTGAATTCATAATTGTAAGTTAATAAATTGGCATTTTGTGAACTTGGTTACCGTGGATCTGCTAAGGTTAAAGGAGGTTTCTAAATGTGAAAGCCCGAGGGCCAGATCCTGGACTATGTGATAAAACATCCAAGGTAATGTACTGAGTCATCTTGTGAGAAAGCTAGCCAACTCTCCTGGTCACATTGCAGTCTTCCTATTAATAACTTCAGAAATTAAGCCAGAGGGAGGAAAACAGTAGTTATTTGGTAGGATTAGAATTAGGATTATATAAACTTCTGTTTCTCTAATGCAAAATTAGACAGTGTTTCAGGAAAGCCAAAGAATCAAACGTTTTCTTGATTTTAATACTCTGGAATGATTTTTTTCCTTCATAAATGTATTATCTCTCAGAACTTAAAGAAATTTGTGTCTTTTCATGGTATATTGAATAGGAGGCAATATTCTCTAAAAGAGTTTGTACAGTTTTTTTTCTTTCCTGTTGACAATTATTTTTGCTGTCATTCGACTGCCTTCTTTAAATCCCAAAGACTGACAGATGGTGTTAGCCTCGTCAATAAGAGCAAAGGCTCTGACACGAGAAAGATCCGTGTTCAGGTCTTGGTTCTACCATGTCTGTGCTCTGTGACCTTTGGCAAAGTACCCAATTTCCCTAAGCCTCAGCTTCCTCATCTCCAAAATCAGGAGAGATAATAATTGTGAGAAATTCAGTCATGCACCACTTAAACGATGGGGATACATTCTGAGAAATGTGTTGTTAGGCAATTTCATCGTTGTGTGAACGTCAAGCATTGCAGATGAACGTGATGTTGGAAGGAAGTGCTGAAACGTACATAGAGGTCTATCTGTGGGAGATTGCTACATAATTTGTAGAAGGTGTGAAGAGATTGACACAGTATGAACTGGTTCTGTAGAGTTACAAAAAATCCAAAGTTTTTTGATTCTGAAAATAAGACATATTTTTCCCAGAAACTTCATTTTAAATAGTTGATGTCTTTTGTTCTGTAATAACCACTGAAAGGATTCTTTTTATTAGAAGCTAATCATACTTGTTAAATAAGATTCTAGTTTAAGAATAAGTTATTTTTACACTTTGTCTTGGCTGAAAGGCTGAGAAGCAATAAAAATGAATTAAGAAAACATTAATTTATAATTGATTTTTGTAATTTGAAGCATGGTTTCCTTTACAAACAATTCTGTGAATGGTTGTTTTGATTCTCAAGGCAGCCCACAAAAGATAATTTGAAACATAATTTATGCAGAGTCAATAATACCGTCCTGACTTAGGGTGTTGGAGGCAGGGGGTTCCGATAACACAGGAGTGGAGTTTCCATTCTGTAGGGCTATAGGCATTTGAAAGAGAAAATTTTTCTTTGACAGTCTTCTTTCTTGCTTTCTATAAAATATTTCACTAGTTCTAGCTTATCAGTTTTCTAAAATGTTCTCCATAATTTATTTTAAAATCACGCCTTTCATCTTTTACAGATATGAATAAAATAGAATTAATTAGAACATTAGTTCCTGAAAACATTGACACGTACCTTATCCACATGGCAGTTGAGATCCTTAAAAATGATTGTGACAGCAGACTGTTATGCCAACCTTCGTGTGACTCCAACAAAAAGAGATGTTTCCCCAACTCTGAAGAGAGCTGTTCAAGTTCTAAGAGAAGCAAGGAAGAAGTAGGCACTAATACTAAGGTGTTAATTATGTGTAGAATTTTCATACAGTGTCATTTTGTTCAATTTGCGTATGCTCATAGTCGAATGCTATTTTTTTTTTGAACTGTTACTATTACTTTGACCACACATTAGCATTTTTGCTTTTTCCCTACTGAAATAACATCAGATGCCAACAAGAGAGTTTGGTGGGGGGCGCGGGGAGCATTATTGTTAAAATTTAGTACTTTGGAATAATAAGAATTTTCTTAAGCCCTGTTTTTTTTTTTAGGCATAGGGCTTGTTTGTTATTTATGACTAAGAAAATAGTGCATGGTATAACTATTTTGCATTCCATAAAAATTTTAAAGGTTCATGGAAAACATCTTGAAAATTTTTCACTGAAAGACGAAAGTCACAGCAATTCCATAAGACTAACTTCTCAGAATGAGCCATCAAACCATCCAGAGATAGAAGATTTATTTACAGATTCTCATTTACAGGTAAAATTGATTTAAGGAAATAGTTTTCACGACAAATATATCAGAATTGATAAGTAAATGTTTAGATTTATCTTAGAGATGAAATTAAGTGTGAATGTAACTTACATATTTCTCTATTTTCTTACATATATATGTGCATGTATAATCAAATGAGTTGATGTTTTCTATTTGTAACTTAATGGTAATAGCTTGATAATAGAATTTGGAATATCAGAAAGATATAAAGAGCCCCTTATAGTTTTGTTATGATTATTGGAAATTTTAATCTTCTGTTGGTGAAGGAAATACATTCTGGAAGGTATTGTTTCTGTTAAGTGACTGATACCTCACAATTAAGGTCTCCTTAGATACTTACTGTTGAGACTCAAAAGACACACTCAGGGCTGGGCACGGTGGCTCATGCCTACAACTAGCACTTTGGGAGGCTGAGGTGGGAGGATCGCTTGAGGTCAAGAGTTTGAGACGAGCCTGAGCAAGAGGGAGACCTTATTTCTACAAAAAATAGAAAAAATAGTTGGGTGTGGTGGTGCACATCTGTAGTCCCATCTACTTGGGAGGCTGAGGCAGGAAGATTGCTTAAGCCTAGGAGTTCGAGGCTATGGTGAGCCACAATGATGCCACTGCACTCTACCCAGGGTGACAGAATAAGACTCTGTCTCAAAAAAAAAAAAGACATTCCAGGTAAGTAAGCATTTTCCCCCTTTTCTCAATGAAATAATTTTTATCATTATGGGATAATATTGATGATTCTATTTTATAGAAATAAAAGACTTTAAATGATATTAGCTACCAATTAATGAGCATTTTCCCCCTTTTCTCAATGAAATAATTATTATCATTATGGGATAATATTGGTGATTATATTTCATAGAAATATAGATAAAAGACTTTAAATGATATTAGCTACCAATTAATGAATATCAAGAATAAATCAGATTGTATTTTACACATATCCTTATTGAATTCTAAATAATTCAGTGATGTTATATATTAATATAATAGTATTAATAGTATAATACTGTTAATGTAACTATGCGTTATATACTATTAATCCCATTTTCTGTGTGAAGAAATTGAAGCTTAAATGACATATGTAAGGTCATACATTTAGCAAGTGGCTCAATTAGAACTCTAATCTAGTTCTGCCTGGTTTCAAAGTCTGTGCTTACTCCATGTTATTAGGCTTTGAAGAGACTTAGGGTTTTTTTTACTGCTTTATTATTACTGCTCAGATATCTTACTCTGTCTTACTCTTTGGCCTTGCTGCAAGCTTAACTTGGTTCTTCCCTCTACATGCACTCAGGGGTTCAGACTGTTTGCAACTATATTTGTCAAAGGCCAGAGTGGATTTTGATATTAAGATCTTTTGGGAAGAATAAATATTTCTGGGACTGTTTTATCACTACCCAAATGCCTTTTCTCTATGCCACCTTATATCCCTAATATTTATTATTTCTAAGTCAAACATTACAGTATCCTACAATGTACATAAATCTCATTCATTCTCCTGGTTTAATTCTTCCTTGCTTGGAAATGAGTATCCTGGAACAAAGTTGCTATCTTAGCCAATTTTTCCTTTAGTTTTTGCTGACATGTGAACAGCCCTTTTTTCTACACTGGATTTCTTTACTTAAGCTGGAATAGCTAACAGTTTTTACTTTTTTTAAATATAAATTTTCACAGTCTTCTGCCAAAGATCTTCTGCATTTTTCCTACCCTTGACTACTTCAAGGCTTTTAAACATAGATAACATGATAAAACATACCAAGCAGTTGATGAATATGTAAATATAGTCTGCATTCTTGAAGTGGAAGTATACTTTTGGCTTTTAGGCTAACAGACACATTGTGACTTAGATGAGACCATCTTATCAAGTCTTTCAAATACTTCTAATATCCAAATCAACTGCTGGATTCCAAGGTGTACTCATGTAGAATGGTTTCTCTGTCATGTGATTCGGAGGATCTCATACTCAAACTGAGAACACAAATGTATGCCAGTTTTAGGCTTATGGAACACTTAACTGCTTAAAATTGTTTTATTTTTTTCATATGCAGATGGTATAGTACACAAGGTACTGCCTTCGTGTTCTTAATTTTTTTCCCCAGGAACTTTTAACCTGTGGTTTAGAGGCTTTTTGGTACATGAGCTGCTAAAATTGGGTACAGAGTGTGGTGCCTGTTGTACGTTTGTCTTTTTTCTGGGAAGTGAACCTGTAGTCAGCAGATTCTCAAAGGAGTCTAAAAGAACTTTTTCTTCTCATTTATTCAGTTTTTGAGTCTCTGCTGTCTCAGCCACTCTACCAGGAGCTGATGATTGGACCTCTCTTCTTGCTACCATTGTAGATGTTCTAAGTTACATTCTTTTTCACATGCCCGATATAACACTGTGTGTACACACCCAGGCAGATACCTTCCTCAGAACAATAAATTCACCATTTTGGTCAACCCAAAGCAAACATACCATAGAATGCAGAGGTGAAATAATGTCAAATTTTTCACTTACTGAATGGGTGTCTATACTTGAGTGTCTAAGAATAAATGATAGGATGGCAGGTAATTGCCTGAAGAAATGATACAGTGATTTTGTTTCTCATATTTATTTACTTTTTGACCCAGAAATAAAATTGTCACTATTTTGTTTGGTGGGGGAGGAAAGGCTGGATGTATATTCAGGAACCTGTGTTACTTTTTTGCAATTGATACACATTCTCAATAGTGCAAATATTTCTTTTTTCCTTCTGTTTCCTATAGAATTCATCTGAAACCTTAAAGAGAAAATTACCTGGGTGGTTTTCTAAAGGAAATGAGACCTTAGCTGATACCAGCAAGAAATCAAAGGACAAAACAAAAAAGAAAGGTCTTTTCAGTTAAGTTGGCAATTATGAGAACAGTTATCTGTGTCTTGCTGTATTATAAGAGGAGAGCTATATTTCATTTCTGACGAGTGAGGAGTAATATTTCAGCTTAAAAATTGTTGTCAACACAACGTAAAGCTCACCTATGCACTGGCATCTTAAGTCAGCCTTCTGTAGTTCATGTTGCGTGTTTGGGTCTTGTGGGAGCCTAAGTGAGTATTTCATATAGTAATAGATTTGCCTTAAGATTGCTTAAAGAAACTTATTGTCTGTTTTCTAATCTACTTCATTCCAATAATATACTATACTTGAAAAATGTAATGTGCTGGAATTCGAGATAGGTAACAGTAGTATTATGTGATAATTGTGTGACATAAAATATTTATATATTGCTAAAATTTTATCTTGTAACTATAAGAAAGCATAGTTCTTCTACAAATTATCTTTTCTATCTTTTGAAGAAGTTCTTACATGCATTGTTAAATGACATAAGTTGACCAGACCAGTGAAAATGAAACATTTTGGGTTCCATGTAAGTAGGGAAAAAGAATACGAATTGTACCAGGCAGCTGTGCACTTTGTATTTTATACACAATTTCTATTATTTTTCAAATAATAAAACGATGTCGTTCATACTGAACATTACAAAGATATATATATTTTAAACTTTCATTTACTTAATTGCCTAACTGCCTTTATTTTTTGAGGATGTCAGAATTTGATTTGAATCTCTTATGTGGCACAGATGACTTAAATATTTAAAACCCATACTCTGACACAGAGTTGGGTAGACCATGGTTTATATAACTTTAAGCAGTTCACCTACATTCCAAAGCTTTTGATTGACTTTCTTGTAAATGAAAATAACTTCTTAAGTGAAAAAATGAAAATAAAAATCACTTGTAGTTCCACTGATGGAAGTCAACCCTTTTAGTGTATCCTACCAGACCTTGTTTTCTTGGTTTGTTACATGAATAATACATGAATGAATTTTCATTATAAAACATTGAAACTATACTTTAAATAGAAAAGTCTCCCATACTCTTGTTTTTCTACAACCCATTACCAGAAGGCAGCTCCTGTTAGATATGTGATATGTAATCTAGTTGTTTCTTCTGCATTTACATGCCTTTGCATGTGTATCTACAGTACACATTATCAGTATTCTGTGTGATGGAGTCGCAAGTACGCAGAAAGCCCTTTTTGCTGCATGCCAAAGTATGATGGTTGTCTCCAGGAAAATACTTGTTTGACTTGGGAATTTAGCTTTTTGTTGCCAAATACCATTTTTTACTAAAAAGAATGACGGAAAACTATGGTTGGTTATTTGATCATGAGTGTTTGGCAGACATTTTCTCGAAATTGATTGAGGTCAGCCTCTTGCTTCAAGAAAACTGATGGTATTTGTTGCCAGTGATAAAATTTGAGATTTCTGGCAAAATTTATGATTTTGAAAAACTCACGTCCCCCACTGGGAGCTTGACAGCTTCCCTTAACATAAAGACTTCTTTTGTTTGTTTGTTTTTTGAGACAGAGTCTTGCTCTGTTGCCCCGGCTGGAATGCAGTGATGTCATAGCTCACTGCAACCTCAACGTCCTGGGGTTCAAATGATCCTCCTGCCTCAGCTTCCCATGTAGCTGGGACTACAGGCACATGCCACTGGGCCTGGCTTTTTTTTTTTTCCTTCCCTATTTTTAGTAGAGACGGTCTTGTTTTTGTTCAGGCTGGTCTCCAGTGATCCTCCTGCCTTGACCTCTCAGAGTGCTAGGATTACAAGCATGAGCCATCTCGACTGGCCACTTAACAAAAGACTTTTCTAATGAGATGGATAGTAATTAACAAATGTGATTTTTGATATTATATAAAGATTTTTGTCTGAATATAGAAGATCTGCATGACTAACACATGCTGCTACAAAATCATGAATGGGTAAAAGATCTGTTCAAAGTACAAAATGGACCAATGGATTTTAATGTAGTGGAGCATGAAAAAGTTCAGTGATCGTTTCAGATTATACAGTGCAACTAATCTTTAAGAAACTACCACTTGTCCAGTTTTGGCATAATTTCAAAGAAGAATGTCCACCATTATCTGAAAAGGCTGTTAAAATGCTCCTCCTTTTTCCAACTACGTACCTGTGTAAAGTCAGAATTTTTTTCATATACTTTAGCCAGAACAGCATATCGAAACAGATGGAATGCAGGACCAAATCTGAGAACCCAGCCACTTCTGTTAAGCCAGACAATAAGGAGATTTGCAAAATGTAAAACAATGCCACTTTTCTCATGGGTTTTTTTTTTTTTTAAGATATAGTTATTTTTATGGTTATGAAAATAATGAATCTACTACTGTTTTTAAACAAATTAATATTAATAAATATTTAAAAATATTTCTCAGTTTTAATTTCTTCTGACCCTTTTCCTTTTTTTTGTAATGTAAGAGACCGGATCTTGTCTGGCACAGCCATAGCTCATTGCAGCCTCAGAGTTCTAGGCTCAAGCGATCCTCCTGCCTCAGCCTCCCGAGTAGCTGGGACTACAGTCTCATGTCACTATTTTTTGTAGAGATGGGTTCTTGCTATGTCGTCCAAGCTGCTCTTGATCTACCCTCAAGCAGTCCTCCTGCCTTGCTGTCCCAAAGTGCTAGAATTATAGGTATGAGCCACTGTGCCGGCCCTCAGGTTTAATTGCTAAAATTATAAATAGCCATAGTTACAAACCTACATTATTAACAAGAACTCTTTGGGGTCCTCAGTGATTCTTAAAAGTATATAAGGGTCCTGAGACCTAAGAGGTTGAGAACTGCCGATATACTGTTTTATTATATAGAGGTATCATGAATTATTTATCTGACATAGTGTTGGACATTAAAGTTGCTTCCAATTTTTCTGCTATTTTAAACAGAGCTGCTTTAAACTTTAAAAAAAAAAAAAAAAGAGACAAGGTATGGCTATGATGCCCAGGCTGGAGTGCCGTGGCTGTTGACAGACACGGTTATAGCACACTGCAGCCTCCAACTCCTGGGCTTCAGTGATCCTCCTGCCTCAGCCTTTCAAGGAGCTAGAATGACAGGTGCACACTCTGTGCCTGACTGTTTTAAACATTCTTGAAATGAAATATGGCGTAGGCTCATGCCAAATACATAGCCAAAGAAGGAGAGAGAGAATTATTTTTGTTGCTGTTTATCTTATCATCTGTAGTCTTATCTGTAGTGGACTTTACGCCTTCCCAGCCTAAATTCTCTCTTTCTGCATTTCCTGTGGCTCTTGATTTTTGTTCGGGTTGGTTCCAAGGAGTATAATTCCAACCTGGATAAGGAATTTGCTCCTATGACCTCATCGAAGCTTGTCCCTGGCAACAGTGTTTGGCTCTGGGATAGGCTTATGACATGCTGAGCTGCTATATAGTGCCTTTCTTGAAATCAGCCCTACCTCTGAATGGTTCAGATACATGGAACATTAATTTCCCTTTACGTTAAACCTGTTTGAATGAGAGGTTTTTTGTTTTTAGCTTTCATTTGTGTTGTTGTCACAACAGTACAGTGATGTCATTGATAGATCTCCAACAGACACAGAAGACGTGAAGTTCTTTTAATGGCAAAGGATATGGAATCTCAGAGATAGTTTTATGAAGTAGAAAATAAGGCAGTGTGCTCCCTGGACCTTCCAGTTCTCCAGGAATTCTGGTATCTTCAGCTTTCCCCGCCTCATTCCCTTCCACCCGAGGGTGTTCTGGAGGCTGTATGTACCTACCTGACCACCGGGTGCAAGTAGCTGATAAAAAAACCACCTTGGCACATTACATAGTGTTTACTGCAAGGTACTGTATTAATTACTTTCTCTTCTGTGTTATGTGTCATTTAACCATAGAACTGTGACCACAGAGTCAAATAAAGAGTCAAATAAAGCCCTGACAAGTTATTTAGAATTCAAAAAAGCTGTAGCCCTTCCAGATAGTTACAATAGAAGAATATAGGATTCTTCCTTTCAAATAGGTTGCATAGAATTAACTAAGACCATGAAGAGATCCAATGGAATGAACCTTAAAAGTAGTTTTAGAGCTAACAGGATGTTTCACTCTCTCATGGGAAACAAAGAGATGCAAAACGACAAGAACAGGAAGGTTAGCAACAGTCTTGATGGAGCTGCAGACTTCGGCGATCTTGGCCAGAGAAGGTGCCACAAGACTGGTTGTGAAGGTAATCCAAAAATCACTGGAAATAAGAGACTTGTTTCCTTACTGGGTAAATGTGTTTAAATCTTGGGAAAATGTAGAAAAAGTCAAGTGTAGAACAAATTTAAACCTTTGGTAGTAATATTTTAGGATTAAGGAATAATAAATACATTTGACATTTGAGCATTTGTAGTGCTTGAGATAATTTATCTTATTCAAGTAACAGGTTACCCTTTGTGACTCCAGTATAAAATTTATCATTCAAAAATAGTATATGCTTATGATTTTTAAGTAGAAATCCTATGAAGTTTGAAACATTATTGCAGTATTTAATATGATTCTTTAACTTTGTTATTGCTTAGAAGTATCAGCAACAAATTTCACTTGCAAGAGAAAGAAAAGATCTAATATTAAGGTTACTATTAATAGTAATAAATAGTAAATAATTAGCATTAACTGTTATTATTATTAACTAATAGTAATTATTTTCCTTAGAACGAACCCCAACAAAAATCAAGAGCCACAGGAAATGTAGGGAGAGAATTTATGCTGAGAAGGTGTAAAGTCCACTACAGATAAGACTATAGAACTCTAATTATTTCTGGGAGAAATTAGTAAAATCCAGCTTCATTTTCTAAGTCAATCTAAAAAACATTGAGATGTACTTACGATAAACGTTTGTGTTTATAGTATGCAAGACAGCACACTAATTGCATAAAAGATGGAATGAATAGGAAAAAAAATACAACATGGATCCATGCTTAAGATTTTCTCTGAAGAATTAAAAAATTTCACAAAAATATTTTCCTACAGTAAGCAAAACATTAAGAAAACATTTCACATAAGAAAGAATTGAAAGACAAAAAAGGAGATGATATGAAGGAACCATAATATTGGCTATCATGGCTAATAATTTATTAGACATTTGCTACATGTCAGTTAACCTTCTACCCTGAAGACAGAGTACAATAGTCTCTCTTTATCCTGGGGGATACATTCTAAGACTCCCGCTGGATGCCTGAAACTCAGAGTAGTCAAACCCTGTATATATGTTTTTTTCTATACATACATACCCGTGATAAAGTTTAATTTATAAATGACTCTGTTGGACAAAGGGATAATTCATGTCCTGGGCAGGTTGGAGAGGGATGGGTTGAGATTTCATCACGATACTTGGAACAGCACACAATTTAAAACTTAGGAATTATTTCTGGAATTTTCCATTTAATATTTTCAGACTATGGCAGGTACCTGAAACCATGGAAAATGAAACCACGGATAAGGGGGTAGGGAGACTCCTGTCATGCATGTGTCTATTTGTGTAAACAGAATATAAAAATGAGAAAAGAGACCTCGATACATGGATATGTAACCAGGTGAGATTAGGAGTCGAGTGGTACTTCCCTTATTTTCTTGAAGTTTGACTAAACTTAGAATTGATAGCAAAAGGTACTAAATGCCTCAAATTCCAAATTCAGAACATTTCTGTCTATTCATACAATGGTGCCTTTTTAGCAGAGCTGCCACCTCTCCTACATCCTCTACCTGTGTAAGAGGAGTATGAGTGTCAGAGAGAAATTAGTTTACAGGAAGACACAGTTTGTGGAGGACAACGAACCTTTCATCCTCTCTTTGCCATGAGAGAGGAGGCTTTTCGTTCCGCCCCCCATCCTTATTCCTAGAGGACCGAAGGTGCTGGAACAGTGCACTGGGTTGAGGAGTGATCGTCTCTGAAAGCTTCTGACCTCGGGGTCCAGCAGGGCCCTGATGCCTTGGGCTGAGAGTGTGGGTGCCAAGGGGGAGCCTGCCACCCACCACATGTCACAGCAAGGATGTCTGACCTCCCTAGGGGTTGAGGGTACCTCTTGGAAGGAGCTGGGTTTAAAGGTCATCCTTATGGTACCCTTAGAAGGAGCTTCCTGATGGGCGAGGGCATCCCAGTAACAATATCATACTTGGCGGGAGGTGGGGGGGGGGTTCCCCTTGGACTGTTTGAAGAACCCACTAACGCATCCCCAAAGAGAGCTGGCATTTGGCTGGCAGCCATTCAGTGTGTTGGCAGATACCCAAATGCCAGCTAATTAGCTGGAGAAGCAGCGGCAACCAGGAGAAGGAATGGCAGCCCCGTATGGTCAGCTGTGCCATCTTGTTTTTTTTCTCTCTTCCTATCTCAACTCCAAAGGGCAAGGGCACAGAAGAGGGAGAAGATGTGAAAGAAAACTGCAGCCATCAATCTAGCATGACCTGGGTTGGGAGGGACAAGAGTGAGAAGAACTTTGAATCAGATACACGATTGAGACGCAACTGAAATGGGACTGTTCTAACATCCTGAAGTGATGGAAAATTCTGGAATTGGACTGAGATGTAAAGGGAGCCACTACCCAAGGGGAAAGGGGGATTTGAACTTAGTAGTGGTTACAAAATTAAAGTTTCTGTGTATGCTGCAACACACCACCTGTTAATGTTTGTATGTTTGTAGGTGCATAAAGAAGTTGTGCCCTGAGACACTTGTCATTACTGACATTTGCCATTTCAGGGGAATGAAATTGGATGGGTAGAAGGGCCAGCTATTTAAATTTTATAATCTATCTTTTAAATCAGTATATATTGCTTTTAAAAAATATAGTAGGCAGGGCGTCTGGGCTGATGGCAAAGGTTCAGCCTCCATCCACCTCTCGGGAGCCCTCCAGCCAGTGCTCTGAGGAACCGCCCACTGCCAGTCTAGCCAGGACAGGGCTCCAACCCGCGGCCATGCTGGAACCGCCCCGCCCTCCCCAGGAAGGGATGTGAACGTGGAGATTCTAAGGAGATTCCTGGACCTCAAGGAAAGGTTGGTCTAGGTTTGCTGCAGTATGTTGTTAATAGATCTTGGCCCCAAAGAAAGGAGAGGAAAACTGGACAGGTAGACCGAATTCTTCCCAACCCTGACGGTGGGAGAGCACTTTCACCAGGGGGCCACATACTGGAACTGCCATGGATCCAACTACCCACCTTCTGCTAGACCCCCTGAGCCTTCATGGGAGGACATTCCCCACCTTTTCCATGGGGCGAGGACTCCCTGGGGCCATGCTCACTCGAAGGTCACATCTGTCCCCCTCTTCGAGGCCATGCCCAGCCCAAGCGTTCCTGATCCCGCAGGAGATTCCGGCCTTGCTTCACCCTCTGGTGAGTTCGGTTCTGGCCCGAAGGGTGGTCGGAGAATGGCTGCTCGCAGGGATTATGGACAAGGCTCGCTGCCCAGGCTGAGCGTTCAATGTGTGCACGGGAGACCTTGGTGCGGAACAGAGCCAAGGTGGAGGGAGGGGGTCGTGTCCTCAGCTGATTTTCCTGCATCAACAGCACAGAATTCTAAGGAAACTGAGCATTCAAAATTCAAATTTGGCCTGCCAGGTTGTTATATTTGTCTTAGTAGGAAGAAAGAATGTATTTAATGGTGTTAGCCTGATTTATAACATTTATGTATTTATGTATATTATATTTGGGCTTCCATTTGTTCCTTTGTCTTGGGTCCGAAGAATATATTAGAGGTGGACCTGTCTGTCCTCTTGGACTCAGCAAGCTTCTACAATCCTCTGAATGTTTCCTTCCTAGCTTATGTGTTGGTATGTACAATTTTACTTCCACTTTTAAACACTAAAATTTATATTTTTTTTACTCAATATTTATATAGTGGACCAACATGTTTTACCATTAGCTTTGCTTACTGGTTTTCTTGTATCCCTCTTTTTGTAAAGTTTGACTCTACAGCCGTATACTGTTCATTCAATACCAACTCTTCATAGGTTGCTTAGACCCACTGTTCTAGACAGGCACCCACAGAGCAGTTATGCTTTTCTCCCTGATAAATACCCGTGTTGGTTTGTTTCAAAATAACATGTATATACATTTCCCCCCCCCTTCAGAGAGATTCCCACGTATCCATTAACTACTCATTTGCATTCATTTCAAACAAACGTTGCAAAAACAGAAAAGAAAAAATTAAAGTCCCTGGTTTTATCACATGTTTGTGGCAGCTGCCCAGGGTGGTGCTAGATTTATCAAATTGCAACAAAACAAAACAAAAAAATCCCCCCAGAGCCCAACACAAAAGGCAATTTAGTGAACACCAGGACTCACAAGTTTGTGAAAGGTGCCTGGTAAAGCCACACATGGGTTTTGTAGGAGAAAAGATTTCTCTTTCCTCCTAACCATTTCTCAAAAATAACATGTGGTTGGTAGAATTTCACAAGCCACAAATTTGACGGTTCAGAAATGTTACTTTTACTTTCCATAGCTCAGAAATCTTGGTTTTAAACTTTGGTTCCTCCCAATAGCAGGAGGATTTCGGGGTAGGCTCTGTCACTTCAAGGTTCCCCTGTGTCCTTTTCCTGCGAGTAAAACCTGAGGCTCTTACAGACGCCTCCAAGGCCCTGTTGGGTCTGCCCTCATACCTCTGACTGTTACACCATCTGGCTCCGTCTCCCAGTCCCTCTCTCTGTTCCAGCCATGCTGGACCCTGTTTTGTTCCTTACTTACAGTCTCAGTACCCTGTCCCATTCTCTCAGCTGTTCCAATTCTCCCCAGTACACCCTACCTTCCAACACACCAAAACATTTACTTATACATTATGTTTATGTATGATCTCCCTCTGCCAGTAAACAGACTCCACGACAGCAGAGATTTTTGTCAGTTTCATTCTCTGCTATATCCCTAGCACCTAGGAAAAAAGTCTGGCACACAGCAGGAACTCAGTAAATACCTGTTGCGTAAATAAACACATGAACGAATAAACGAACGGGGCCATCTAAGTGCTGCAAGATTCTGATCAAAGCTTTGGCACCTGATGAGGAATATGGAACGTAGTCATCGCTACCTTCCATGCAGGTGTCCACTGAGACCTACAATCCCATCTGGTCCTTGAGCCTGGTTACTCTTCATGGTGGCCTCTGTCAAGATGCCTGGGTTATGTCTGGGCTCCCACCATATGGACCACATAGCTTCCCTTCAGGACCTCAGGACCTGAGCAGTCAGCCGCACATTCAGTAAAGTCCATTGTTTCTGCCAGTGACTGGCTGGGTGACTTTGGACAAATCACGTAGACTGTCTGAGCCTCATTTAAACAATTTGTAACATGTAGAGGTGCTGCTGGGATTAGGCACAATGCATGCAGACCATTTAACAATAATTGGCGCACGTAACTGGGATTCACTCAGTTGTAGCTATAGACATGTCTAGCAGAAAAGGCAGAGAGTCGATAGCCAGGTGTCCAGAGAGAAGCAGCCTTACCTCCCTAGACATCACACAGGACTCACAACTTGGAGAAATCACAGCACTCGGGTGTGCCCCTTTACAGTCTTCGTCAGAGATCTGGAGTGTCAGCAACCTGAACTGGACCTTTCTTTCTGGGACAGATTCAGGCTCATTATCCAAACTGACAGACCAAAGTAAATATTCAAATATTTGTTGAGCACCTACTATGTGCCAGGTACTGTTCTAGGTGCTGGGATACAGCAACGAACCAGACAAAAGACAGCAAGTGAAATGTCATGCCTTAGATGGTGGTAAATGGTAGGAGGACACAGCAGGGTGTGGAGTATTTCTGATTGGGTCAGGGAAGGCCTTGCTGAGAAAGTGCGAGTCGAGCTCTGGAATCAGCCTGGATTTGACAACTTGTAGCTGCAAACTTAAGTCGATCCATTATAATCCTCTTTTATTAATACCATTTTATAAAAGAGGGAACAGAGGCTTAGCTCGAGTAGCTGGAGGAGTGAATGAAAGACAGCATTTGGCCGTCCTCAGCATGCTGTAGGAATAACAAACACTGCCTGCTCCCATCCTTTGCCGGGGGAACGCCGCAGGGGAAGGTGAGAATTGTTATCAGAAGGTTGCCTAGTGGTTTGGCCAAAGAAAGGGAAGTTCGATAATTGATATTTAAGGGGCACGGGGCTGGATTTATTGATGTACCAAAGTAATGCTTGCTTTTCGTTTAATGAAGGATGCAAAGATATTCCAGAGGTTTTAAGAAAGTAATTGGAATAATCTAATATTTAGAAGTTTATGAATATTCTGGGTCATGAGTCAGTTATCTGTTAAATCAGTCTCAAAATTACAGAATACAAATCACTTTATATTTCCTCAAAGGCTTTCTGTAGCTAATTAAGGTGGGTGTTTAAGATGGGGAGGAGGTGGGGAACCAACGTGCAAGACAACCCGGAACAAGGAGAAAGGGAAAGTCTGGAACTCTGAGCTTTAGAGAAGATGTGGAACTTGAAAAGCCCCCCCCGACTCTTTGTTTTGGGTCCTAATAGGGAAAGTGTAGTAGTTATTTTATTGACTGACTCGAATTTCATACTGTTTTAAGCATCCACCAAGAACCTATCAGCCTTTTTCCTTCATTTGCCCCTTTGGCTTAGCATTTTCACACGGAAGCTAGTAATGAACAAACATTTCACTTATTGGTTCAAGAGCACCATCTACTGGTAAGATTTGATAATTGCAAGTTCTATGTTGCATAGCAAAATTCAAGACCATTGTTTTGGTTTTGTTTGTTTGGGGTCGATCCTGTTATCAATTTTTTTTTTTTTAGTACAAAATAGTGTGAAAATCAGAGGCCAAGTGGGGCACGAAATGCCTCTTTCTGTCAGAGATGATGAGGAACTCAAGTGTTTACAGTTGTATAATAACGCCGGCTGGGTAGTTCAGACATTCATTGTCAGGTCTGCTCTTCAATAAAAGTGAGTTGGCTTTAGCAGTGCACTGGGCATTCGGGTTATGTAGAGGGTAAGACAGGATCCTTTCCGACAAACAGGCAAACTGCGCCCCCCAAATCTCCATAGAATTGGTGTATTATAAACGGTGGGATATGGGTGGGATTAAGGATTTTGTTTTTGAGAACAGGAGGGAATTCGAAGCAGTGTGCAATTAAGGAGGATTTTTTTTTTTTGCTTTAAGTGCTTACTTTGCATCATGTAGAAGGGAACAGTCTCTTTTCAGGGTGACAGAGGCATTTCTAGCACCCTAGAGCTTTGGAAGGCTCTGGGCTTCAGGTGTGTGGCTGATGTGTCAAGATCTTCGGGGCAGGGAGGTCTGTCCACTCTGCGCCAGTTTCTGTCAGCTACAGCGAAGCTGGAATCTGTTCATCTGTTTACAGAGCAGCAGAAACTGAAATCTAAGTCCGTCCGTCAGTTCCTATGTGCAGGGCACGGTTGAATTTACCTCTCTGCTCTCAGTTGAAAAATCTTCCTTTGATCTGTATTGAGAACATTCTGTGGCTCCCCATGGTCTAGGAAGGGGCTTCTTAAACTTTCCTCCCTGGCGCCCACCCCCAACCAACGTAGAGAACTCAGCCCACGTCCTCACAGACAGAACAAGAGCGATGCTCAATCCTCATTCAGTGAAGCTCACGGTTACGTCTAGTCTTCAAACCTGGATTCTGGGTGCCTTGAGTATGGAACTGCACTTCCGTAGAGAGAATCTCGGAATCTCTGGTTAGGTACCATACTGCTTACCACCCTGGATGGGATGCTAACTTCAGGTCATTTATTCCCAGGTGTGATAACTGCAGTCCTGGGATCACCCTGAATTAGGAGCTGAATTGTGTCTCCTCTAAATTCAAATGTTGAAGTCCTAACCCCCCAGGGCTTCAGAATGTAACTGTAGTGTCTTTAAAATGGTAATTAATTTAAATTGACACCATTAGAGTAGACCCTAATCCAGCATGACTAGTGTTCTCATAAAAAGAAATTAGAATACAGATGGGCTCTGGGAAAATTTCTCGGGTTGGACTTTTAATTTTATACATGATTTTCCTGTGATGTCTAACTATATTTACTGCTCCCGTTATATTTCATAGAGCCTGTGATTTCCTTTGCATCTAATACTGATTTCTCTTAGATACAACATTCTTCTGAATTATAGTAACAATATAATAGGATATTTTGAAGCTTTCTGTGTGTTTCTTGCAGGAGAGTTATTTCACAGGGGGACATATTAATACTTCCATGTTCCAGGTTGGTCCAACTCCTTTTGCAAGCATGACCCTGGTGATTTCACTTACTAGTTTAATCTTACACAGTTAAATTCACCTATAGTTTCCAGGATTAGGATTTGAGATCCAGAGGTGCTATGAGTCTGTTTTAATCTTTCAGTCCTAAGAAAAGGAGAAAGAGAGCCACCTGTCTTTCCTGTGATTTCATCTTGCCAGTTTAATTCCTAATTGACTGTAGGAAGCATCAAGAGAGCTATAGCTCAAGGCAGTTGAATGGCCCAGAACTCCACCATCGAGCCAAGCTGTTCCTCCTCCATGTTCACTGTGGCAGCAAAGGTCAGCAGAGGCCATGCCTCTTGCTCCAAGCAGAGCCTACCGCGGCAGTGACCCCACTCGGCACTTGATGAGCGAGGTTGGCACTGTGGCTCTTCCCTTCATACATCGACCCATGTTTTGTTTTCCAGGGTTGCTTGCAGGGCCAAGCTCTGTGTCCTTGTTACTGTCACCTTAAGCTCCTGCTTCTCTCAGTTGGAGGACATGGTTTGTGCTTTGGTTAGAGCCTGCTGGCAGAAGCTAGAGCCAAAGCTGGACATAAAACAGGGAACTCTGACATGGTGTCAAATATCTTCCAGATGTTACCAATCCTCTTCCTTTTCCCTTTGCAAAGATTGGCCTTTGCTCTCCCATAGGGTGGTACAAAGATTAGACGTTCTTGTCTCTGACTCTCCTACCCTCAGACGTGTGCCCTGGGCCTTATATACCTTCCTTAAGATTCTTATTTGGGTACCTCCCTGTCTTCCCTCAAGCAAACTACACCCACTGCACAAGAAGAGATCGGTCCCGGTTCCTACCTGAGTACGTTCTGCATTTCCAGGAGATGCTGGAAAGAGGACGGTTGCCTCTGCCGAAGTTCTCAGGCTGGAGCATGGGCTGGAGTC
>CAUYSK010097161.1:0-12585 GCA_963575035.1 Avahi laniger | reverse complement strand
AAAAAAAAAAAAAAAAAAAGAAGTTCAGAGGATGAATACATCCAGTTTAGAGGATAGCAGAAACATTCCAGCTGGTAGGAAACACACAAGCAAAGGCATAGAATGGCAACGCATAGAATGGATTCAGGGAAAGCAAACCTTCCACTTGGGTTGGCATGGACATCGTGTGAAGAGTAGTAGGAAAGGCAGCCGAAGGTGGGTTGAGTCAGAATTCAAAGAACACTGAGTACCAAGGCAGTGTTTCTGAAGTTATCCTAACAACAGAAGCTATTCCTATACAAGTACAGAACAACCCAAACAAGTAACAGGATCAAAACTAGACTTCCTGAAGCTATATGGATTGAGGCCAGTAATTGGAGATCGTTTAGAGGGAGAGAAGCTAAAGGCAAAGAAGGCTGTCATGAGGCTATATGCAATTGAGTACAAGTGAGAGGTAAGAAACCATGGAGGGGATAGAGAAGGAAAATATAGAAAGTGCCAGGGAAACAGAATCAAAAGATTTGACTGCAAACATTCCGGCGTACAGCAAGAGCTCAGTATTGTTTTTGTTGTTTATTTATTATTTTTTTTTGAGACCAACTCTCCCTCTGTCACCCTGGCCAGAGTACAGTGGCGTCATCATAGCTCACTGCAACCTCAGACTCCTAGGCTCAATCCTCCTGCCTAAGCTGGGACTACGAACATGCACCATGCCCAGCTGATTTTTCTATTTTTTTTTTGTAGAGATGGGGGTCTCACTGTTGCTCAGGCTGGTCTCAAACTCCTGGCCTCAAGCAATCCTCCTGCCTCAGCCTCCCAAAGTGCTAGGATTATGGCTCCTACTGTTACTACCACGACTACTGCTACTACTGCAATTTAAAAGAAAAAACAGGGCTGAAGCTGTAGCTCAAGGACAGAGGGGCTGAATCTGTGGACTACATTACAGAGTTCAATTTAAACTTGAGTTTGCAGTTCCAAGAAAAATCCAGTTAGAGGCATCTGCCGGAAACTGAAACTTAAGACTAGAGACAATAAAGGTGAGGCCTTGGGAGTTATTTACATGATGAAGGTAGAAATTTAAGCCAGAGGGTAGATTTGGACATCGGGCAAGAATGGAAAGAAAAAGACCATAACTTCAACTAAGTGGTCTTTCTGCTTTTAGCCATGTCCCCGACACCCCAAGTCTTTCCCCAGAACACAGCCAGTGTGATACTGCTAAACATACAGGTGTTACCCATTTACTCCTTACTCAAAACCTTCTAAGCTTTCTCTTTCTCAGTAAAAGCCAAAATTCTTCCACAGACCTGAGGGCCTACAAAGTCTAGCCCAGCCTTGCTAACCTCATCTCCTCTTAGGCTCCCTCAAACTCTGCTCTAGCCACACTGGCCTCCTTGCTATTTCCCGAATACACCAGGCACGTTTTTACCGCGGGGACTTTGCATTGATGTTCCCTCTGCCTTCAACACTCTTCCCCCAAATATCCACATAGGTCCCTCCCTCACCCTCTTCAGATCTTTGCTCAAATATCACTTTCTCATGAGGCCTGGCCTCACCACGCTATTTAAAATCACAACCCCACCCTCACTCCTCACTTTCTCTGTTTTATTTTTCTCCACAGCACTTAGCACTACCCGACATTCTATTTTCCTTTCTAAATGCCTATCTCCCAGCAGAGAACACTGAGTGTCCTGCAGGTAGTAGCTTCTCAATGAATTATTTGAGGAATGGTTGCACAAAGGAATACAGGAGGAATCCAAGTTCAGAAACCAAAGAGAATTGACCCAAAGTATACAGTTTTCCAAAATCTTGTGAAAACTGAAATTAGAAAGACTTCTTGGAAGAGCTGTGGACACACTCTGAAATGTGCACAAAGGATATGAATTTCGATAATGTCTCTCGATATCTTGTAACCATTCCAACATGTCAGCCACAGAGGGGCTCACAACTGAACGCTGCAGGACAGCATCAATGCCAACTGTGTCTGCATGCTGCTCATAGATCTGAAACACTCGCTCCACATGGCTGCTGACCGTGTCACGCACCCTGAGGAGGGTGGCCCTGAAGGAAAGAGTCTGAGATTAGGCAATATCATGAGAAAGGTATAAGGCAAGGTTTCTCAACTTTGGCATTATTGATATATATATATATATTTTTTTTCATATACACACCATGGAATACTACTACTGATATTTTGGACTGGATGATTCTTTCTTGTGGAAGGCTGCTCTGTGCATTGTAGAATGTTTAGGAGCATGTCTGGCCTCTACTCACTAGATGACAGGAATAAACCATATCTCTACCCTCCCTAAGCCATAATAATCAATAATTGTCTCTAGACATTGCCAAATGTCCCCTGATAGAAAAACCACCCTCAGTTAAGACCACTGGTCTAAGGAGATTAGTGATGGTGCCTTGGAGGTAGGATAGCGGTAGGACTCAAGAATCAAGAACTGGGTTAAAGATGGAAAGGCTGAAGAAGTTATATGGCTCTCAAAGCTGTGTGATAAGCCCAGTTGCCAATAAGGTAAAGTCCAAGGGACCTTTCTGGGGCTGCCATAAAACTGTGTAAGGAGAGCAAATGTTCACTCATAGTCCCACTCCAGTTATGTGAAAAGGGAATAAGCAAGAGGAAATGGAAGCGACACACCAGTGCCATCCACATGCTCCCTAGCTCCATCCTAGTAAATTCCTGAAAGGTCAAGTTTAGCCTCGGGATGCATGCAGACTACTGTGGACCTTTGGAAAGTTACTTATTCCCCCTCAGGTATAAAAACAATCTGTTTTACTCACTGCACATCCCAAGTACTTAGAACAGAGGCTGTCACACAGAACACCACATACTTGTTCAACAAATGAATGAATGGAAAAGGTTACTGTAAAAATTAAATGAAATAATGCATACAAAGTACTCAGGGCAGTGCCTAGCTTACGGTAAATACTGTAGTAGTTATTTTTATTTCATTGGTGACTCCAAGGGGCCCAGCCACCAAGACAAAGGCTACAACTTCCCAAAGGGCAAGGCATTCCTTAGCCTCGAACTGAGTCATTGTCCATGACTCACAATGAAAAAATAGACTTAAAATAACAACCCAACACCCACAAATATGTAATCAATTGAAGTAAAAGTACACAAAACAATATTTGACCCTCTGAAACACTATTTGTAGACTGTGACCAGCATTTAAAAAAAAAGACAAAATATTGGAATGAGCCCTGCTGGTCCCCCAGCATGGGAAAGCACTTCCTCAGGGCCTCCTGCACCGCTGACTGCATTTCATTCCTTCTTACAGCTCAATAATATTCCATTGTAGGGATACAGCACATTTTGTCATCCCTCACCAAAGTCTCCTTAACCCAGAGGTGAGAGACAGATCTAGCGACCATATGATCCTCTACTAGGTTATGCATCACTGGTGAACTGGCTTAGCACCCCTTGTTCTAGCCATACCATCCTCATACCCACCTTCTGACCCAGCTTACACCTGTTCATCCTTGAGGTTTTTCACACCATTTCCTCCCACAAGCTTACCCCCTCCTCACAGGCTGCACCTAATCATTATCTTAGACTATATCACGACATAATTTAACTATGTCTTCTACTCAACTGAGAACAGGAAATAAGTCTGGTTCACTGTTGTATTCCCAGCACCTTGTGCTTGGCATCCCACAGATGCTTAATAAACATATTTCGTACAAATGAATAAAAGGAAGGTCCTCATCTTTGACAGTTTATTATCAGTTTATGGCACAAACTCTATACTCTGGAACTTTCTTTTGTTCTGGGTCAAGGAAAAGCCACATGTGCCCTCTCTCTTCTCTGTCCTCAATAATCTATAACTCTGAGATAGAGGGTCTGACAATAGGTATAAGTCAGAGTGTGGAGTCATGCTACTCTTGGGCACACAGACACCAATGTATAGCAGGACAAAGTGATGGTTAAGACCTCTGGCCTTGGTGTCAGGCACGGCTGAGTCAGAATCCCAGCTCTACTATGTACTAGCTGTGTGACCATGAGCAATCTGCTTGTGCCTCAGTTTCCTCACCTGCAAAATGGAATTAAGTGAGGTTAAGTCACAGATGTGTTGGAAAGACTTTATGAGGTAACATATGTAAACTCTTAGCTCTGGTACCTACTAAGTTTACAGCACAGTTACTCACTGACTTTTACCAAAATAATCTACAGTTATTAGAAAGGCTAATAAGCTTTTGCCACTCCTTTTCTGTGCTGCTTTGGTGACTTCTACGAAGCCCACCACCGCCACGCTTGGCCTCTGACAAAGGAAATGCCAGAAAATGGCTTTTTGACAGAGGTCTCTTTGCAACAGATGGAAAGTAAGGAAGGCTGAGACACCTCCAAATACCATGCTTTCAAGGGAGGAGAAAAAGAGCCAGTTTTAAAATCTTTCTGCCAAGAAAGAGCACCACGGAGCCTCTTACAGCCTCTCCGCCAGCTTGTCCAGGACAGCGTCACCAGCCGCCAGCTGCTTGCGCCTCAGCCGCTCCTGTAAGTCTGGGAAGGCCCGAAGTGACGGCACATCCTCAAACCGCAGGTTCTGCGCGGCCTGCAGCTGTTCTGCCAGGTTGCTGAGGGAGGCCAGGAGGGGCTGGCAGTCCTGCAGAGTGCTCTGCCACAGGCCCTGCTGCTCCCCCAGCACGGGAAAGCACTTCCTCAGGGCCTCCTGCACCGCAAGCAAAGGCAGGTCTTCAGTCATCTTCTGTTGGAAAATACAAAAAACAAAAACAGAAAGAAAAAAACTGCGTTAAGGTACCAAGCCAGTAGGGGAAGCACTGGGCCAAGGTGCGCGTCATTTCCATCCTCCTGGAAGGTCAAGCTCTTGACCCCCAAATGCCTTCAGGCAGAAGGGCTGTCTCACCTCCAGAAGGGGCTCTCAGATGGACAGGCCCCTGTTTCCCGCCTCGGGAAGGGTGTCCCGGCTATAGCTCGAAGGAGGCCCTCCGGGGACAGGGCAGTCTCCTGCTTCAAACTGAGTCGTCCTCGGGTCTAAGCGCTGTCCCCTCTCTCACCCGTGCTTTCGGAGCCGGAATCCTGTCTCCCCTCCCAGAAGCTGCCAGTCACCTTCCTGAAACCAGCGGGTAAACTTAAAGCCAAGGGAACCAAAGTGTGAGAACACGCCACGACCCTCCCCACGCGCCCGCAGCCTCTCTGAGCATGCTAAAAACCAAGCGCCGCTAAAGAGCACCTCCCGCCGGCGGGGCTACGGCGTCGCTAAAATGTCGTCACATCGCAATGGATTCTGGGCGCTGTAGTCCTGCATGTGGATTAGCTGCTTGACTGGGGCGCTTCCTTGTGATTGGATGTTGGGATCGTCCTAACACGGAGACTTCACATTCGTCAGCCTGTGATAGCTTGAATTGGGTGGCGGCGGTGGCCTGTCCCGTTAGCCATGGAGCCGCTCCCTCTCAGCTTGCACCTCCAGCTGTGCCTTAATGACATTGTTGGATTAACTTGTGTTTGGCATAAGCAACTGGCAAAAAACTGGTGAATCACACGCTCCTGCCATGTGGTAGCTGTGGTTAAGATGCAGGTGGACATCCTAGGTGCCCAGAGAAGTCGGACCCACTGGGAGTGGGGTGAAGCCTGAGACGAAGAAGCCAGGAAACCCTACATACCCAGCACCAAAACATCTGCTGGGGAGGAAGCCCACATGAGGTACGGGCTTGTTATCACCCCTAATCTTGGCCATCTAGATGGAGACCCTCAGGCACCCAGCAAGCAGACTGGGGTGTCATCCCCCACCCACTGCCCAGGGCTGACCTTGGGCGGGAGAGGGACATTCAGGTACTTGTTGCATCTGGAGCAACAGGCCAGGAAGGAATGGAGAGAGAGGGGATCTTCCAGGAAGGGCTAGCCTTGCCAGAGCTCCTAGGCTTGGGCTGCTCTGTCCCCAAGCCTGCCAGTGCCCACGAGGAGCCTGTCTGACACATTTACTTACTTCCTCGATTGGTTTTGAACTCAGAGGGGAAAGGCAGGATTATTCATCATCCCTCCTGCCCACACATGCACACTCAAACACAAACACAACCCCTCAGACATGGCTTCAGACCGAATCCACAGGGTGAAAAGCACCAAAGCCAAACTATCAGGCCACAAACCCGTCAAAAGCTAACCTGTTTGACCGTCCAGTCACCTGCCCGCCTTGCGACTCAGGGTACAGCCTTGATGCCTGGAGACTGGCCCTTAACCTTGCTTCAGCACAAGCCCTGAGCAATCCGACCCTGTGGCCGTGGGGAGATGCCAAGATGCGCCTCCGACAGAACCGCGGCACGGCTGGGCTTGCTGTCTACATGTCCCTTCCCAGGCCCACAGCAATGACACACAGCTGCCTACTGCCCTGGGCTCCCTGGAGTCTGGCAGCCACGGCTCCTCATGCAGTCACCCTCTGAGGCGCGCAGGAGCCGTCAGCGTGGAACCATTATATGCACCCAGCGTCGCGACCAAGGCTCCGCAGACGTCAGGTCCCCGAGCTGCACCCCAGCCGAGGCTCCTGGACGCGAACTGGTCACGAGTGGCCAGTCCACAAGGGAGCGAGGGACGGGAAGTCTGCCCACATCCACTGCCCAGATTGGCCGGGGGCTGGTGCAAGCTGGGGCGCCCACCCCAAAGCTTGCACCCCTGCTCCTCTCCCCTGTCATTCCATCCCCCTTGGTCGGGGAGGCTGCTGCGGACTCCGGCCTCTTCCAAACTCTGCCGGGGCTGCTCAGTCCCCGCCGACCCTCCACTTGCCGGCCCCTGCTGGGACCGGGGTGCGGGGGAACCCTGAGGAACCCAGTCAGTCAGTCGGTCTGAATGTGTGCGGTAGTCAAGCGAGGCAGCCCAGCCACCGCCGGTCCACACGCAGCGTCTCACAGGCCTCATAGCCAACCTGGCCCAGGCCGCCCCCCAGCCTCCGGTGCTTGGGTATCCGGGGCCGCCACAAGGCCTGCCGGGAGTACTAGTTCGCAGCCCTCCGGGGCGGAGCGTGGTGGGAGGGACCCGGACCACAACTCCCAGGAAGACCCGCGGCGGCGGCGCTGGCGCAGGCGAGCTGTAGAGGGCGCTGGGGGGCGCAAGACTCCGGCCGGCAGGAACTCCCTTGTGATTGGATGTTGCGGAAACCATCCTAAGACGGTGGCTTCTCATTCGTCAGCCTGTGGCAGAGGAGTTTGAATTGGGTGGCGGTTAGCCGTGGCTGGCGCAGCGGAGATTTCCTCAGCTCTTGTTTTGGGACCGCAGGTACGTGCCCGGAGACTTCTTTAAACCGAGACCCTGAGGGGAGCGGGTCCCCATCCGCCCCTAGCGGCTCCTTGCTTCCCCTCCCGGTCTCCGCCACTGACCCCTGTTCCTCGGTCGCTGCTTCCTACAGCCTCCGCCGAAGCGCCATGGCTCCTAGGAAGGACAGCAGTCGGGCGGCCAAGAACAACTCCTTACGGAGCCGGAAGCTCGCCTCCTTTCTTAAGGACTTCGACCGAGAAGGTAAGGGGCAGGACCCGGACCCTCGCGGCTGCCTGGGGCGATGGCGGGGTGCCCGCGTGCCGGGATGCGGGCAGCTCGGATTCACCCGCCCAGTGACCCGTACCCTGTCGGCTCTGCCCTCTCGCAGTGGAAATACGAATCAAGCAAATTGAGTCAGACAGGCAGAACCTCCTCAAGGAGGTGGATAATCTCTACAACATCGAGATCCTGCGGCTCCCCAAGGCGCTGCGCGAGATGAACTGGCTCGACTACTTCGGTAAGAGCTGCTCGAGTTTTCCCGGGGCGAGGCCTGGAGCCTCTGTGGTTATCGTGACACCCTTCAGAATGGACTTGCTCAAAAGTTACCTTTCAAGGAGGTTTGACATGGCCACTTATGGAAAATTGCAGCCCTACTGCTCCATTCCCTGTCTCTCTTCCCTGCTTCATTTTTCTCCATCGCCCTCACGGTCATCCAGTCCCCGGGGTAGGCAAACCTTTTCTCTAAAAGGCCAGCTAGCAAATATTTTAGGCTACTTGAGTCATAGGATTCTCTGTTCGACAACTCAACTCTGCTGTTATAATTCCAAAACAGCTAGAATGAATAGGCGTAGATGGGCTGTATTCCAATAAAATTTTATTTATGGATACACTGAAATGTGAATTTCGTGTAATTTTCACACGTCACAAAATATTTTCTTTTTTAAATATATTTTTTTAGGCTGGGCTCGGTGGCTCACGCCTGTAATCCTAGCACTCTGGGAGGGCGAGGTGGGAGGATCGTTTGAGCTCAGGAGTTCGAGACCAGCCTGAGCAAGAGCGAGACCCTGTCTCTACTGAAAATAGAAATTAGCTGAACAACTAAAAATACATAGAAAAAATTAGCCAGGCATGGTGGCACATGCCTGTAGTCCCAGCTACTCGGGAGGCTGAGGCAGAAGGATCACTTGAGCCCAGGAGTTTGAGGTTGCTGTGAGCTAGGCTGACGCCACGACACTCACTCTAGCCCAGGCAACACAGTGAGATTCTGTCTCAAAAAAAAATAAAGAAACAATGGTGATATAGCACCTCTTGTATTCTCCTGGAAAGAGCTGGAACACATTCTACTAAGTGAAGTATCCCAAGAATGGAAAAACAAGCACCACATGTACTCACCATCGAATTGGTATTAACTGATCAACACTTAAGCGCACATATAAGAATAACATTTATTGGATGTTGGGCAGGGGGAAGGGGGAAGGGTGGAGGAGGGGACGGGCATATGCAAAACAATGAGTGCGATGCTCACCACCCGGGGTATGGACACGCTTGAAGCTCAGACTTGGGGGGAAGGGGGGGCAAGGGCAACATACTAACCTAAACATCTGTACTCCCATAATATGCTGAAATAAAAAAAAAAGCAACCAATTCTGAACTGGTTTAATAAAACATTTGACAAGTTCTCTTTCTTTAGGTATTACAGGTTAAATGAGTGCTTTGTTTCTTCAGTCTGCATAGCAGGTAAATTACATAGCAGGAAAATTAAGATTATTCTCTGCTCAAAATTTTTGGGGTTTTTTTGTTTCGTTTTTTTGTTTTTTTGATGCAGAAAAAAGTCACGTTAAATGGTTTCTTGGACACGCTCATGTCGGATCCTCCCCCGCAGTGCCTGGTCTGGTTGCCTCTCCTCCATCGACTGGCAAATGTAGAAAACGGTGAGTCGTTACTACTAGGCAAAGACAGTCTTTAAAATTATTGAAATCAGGCCATCAGGTCTACAGGTATTAAGCCCAGAACATTGTTTTAGGGAAGTCTATTTAGTGGTTCTTAGTTTTGTTTAGAATAGAACTAATCCATCTCCCTGATCAGTAAGACCGTATGGCACCCCTGTACAATTAGGACTGTCAGTTCTAAAAACTTCAGACATCTCATTGTGTTCCTCTCAGTTACAAGTCAGGTGTGACTTAAAGACTTGATACCGCAGAAGAAGAACCTCAATAAGGAATGTGATAATTTCTGGTATTTGTTTTATATCTGAATTTCCAATATTGGTATATATGGTTGACTATTTCTTCCCAGGCACCCAACCAGGAATAGGTGGGGGAGATATGGCAAAAAATTTAGAAAAGGGCACCCTGCTAATCGTTAGTCATATGCTCCAAATTGTAATCTTACAATAGTTGTGCTTATATTAAAGATAAGAGTAAACATAACTTTTGTAGCATGCTTTTTTCTTAAAGCAAGTATTTCTAGGATAAAAGTAACTACTTTTGGCATATCCAAACTTAAATATGAAATACAGTTCAGAACAAGATTTAAAGAAATTTAAACATGGAACAACTCAGTGCCTCCATCTAATCTTTAGGTGTTCCTATTTATTGTTTAATGTAACTCTGAAATTTCTCCATATTTGAATAGAAAACAATTTATCCCCTATCTCTTACTAGAATCTTAACTTCTATATATTTATTTAATATACACTGGGGCTAAAGTTGGCTTAATTTTAAATTCTTATTCAGAATTTTTAGCATCTGCCCTTATTGTTCTCACTTAGTTAAAAGTTAAGAATTTATCTTGTTTCTCTTATGGAGAAAATTTAAAGGATGAACTTAGTTTCTTTGCAATCACTAACAATCATAGTTTTTTTTATGCTTCTTTTTCATATGCAAAAGCAAAGAGCATTCAAGGTCCATATTATTATGCAAGATGAGTTCTTCATATTACTATTTACTGTTCTAGAACTAGTCATTTTCCAATCATAAAACTATAATTTCATTCCCTCTCTCTCAGCATTTCCTGTCACAGGATATCAGTTTCTTAGGCACTGTCCCAGAGCAGTTGTCCCTAGATTTAAGTCCCATCCTAGTCTTTCCCAAGGGCCAGAAAAGGGAGGTTATGATGCTCGTTCAAGAGAAAATGCATCCAGAACTGGTTATATCTTTGTTTTTACACTTTGCTTTTTACTTTCATTTATGCCTATTTGCATTCTTTTTTCTGACTAGTTAACCGGAGAATAACTTTACCAACGGCAACAATCATTATTGTCGTTTTAGTATCTTTAGCTCATAATATGTAGACAATTACTTGGATTTGATCACTTACTAGCTTCAAATCTCAAATATTTTACCTTGCCTGCTTTATAATTCAAATCTGCCAAAGAAAGTCAAGTATCTCTTGAACTATCTGAATCAGAATTGTTTTCAGATGAGTTACTCATCTTTTGGGGCCCTATCTATCTGCCTCAGGAAAAAAAAATCTGTTTGTTAGGTGAAGGGGATGCCACTTATTAAATAAACCCATCCACCACTCCATTTTTGAAAAATTAACTCAATTCTCTCATCCAGTTTTTCCACTCTCCCGCCATTTTTCTTTCTTTTTTCCTCCTCTCATTCTCCATTTCTCTAATGTTTGTTCTCTACCCACTGGACAGTCTGCTGTGTTCATTCCTTGTTCTTCTGAGTCTTCAGTGAGCTGTGCTGGTCTCCTGGAGACAGGGAGCAGTTTGGGGTAAAAGCAAGTCAGTTTGGGTTATTTAAATTCTTGCAGTGTAAGAGACAGAAGTAGAAAGAGCAAATGGCATTACTGAGATTCGTGTTTTTAAACAGACACCTCTTTTCCATCCTATTTCATTTCTTCCACCCCCACACCCATGTTTGAAAAGGGTAGTAAAATTTCAGGAGGGAACTAAATGCCTCTCTGGGCCAAAATCGACTCTGAACTGAAAATGCCATTCCTTTTAACACACAGCAGAAAAATGCCATTCCTTTTAAGCTGTATTTTTCTTTATTCCAGTTCATACATTTGTTTCCTTTTCTTCATTTATTTCCCTCCTTAGTCTTCCATCCGGTTGAGTGTTCCTACTGCCACAGCGAGAGCATGATGGGGTTTCGCTACCGATGCCAACAGTGTCACAATTACCAGCTCTGTCAGGACTGCTTCTGGAGGGGACATGCCAGTGGTTCCCATAGCAACCAGCACCAAATGAAAGAGTACACGTCATGGGTAAGGCGAGATCCAGGCAATACTTACAGTTGGATGCGCGGGTGTCACTCAGAATGAAAGGGAACATCAAGGACGGTAACAAAATTAAGGGACAAACTTACCTTCTACCCAGATCCAACATTCAGTCTCCCTTCCTGCCATCCCCAGCCTCACTGGGATCTCTTGCTTATTCTATCTGAACCCAGCGTGGCTTCCTGAGACTTAACATACAGGAAGACTCAAACTGTGTTACTTCTTGGAATACAGATAATTCAGTATTGACTTAAATAGCAACTGAACAGCAAACACCTTCTGGAACATAGTCTTGTAGTTCACAGTAAGTTAAGGGTTTTTACAAGTTTCTTTGTGTTTTTGTGTGTATGTGTGGCGATTGCTTAAAAGTTATTGTTAGTCTCATAGTCTTTTTAAGTGCATAACAAGAGTATTAAGGAAAGAAGTGTGAGAGTGTGGACTTCATAATACTGTTCCATTTTACGTTTTTGCAGGGGGATGGTGGGAGAGGAGAGATTGTGGTTATATTAGCAGATTATCTTTTCAGGAATAGTGTGAGTGACCAACTTGGTAAAGGTGACGTGTGAGTGTCTGTGTGATAGACGTATTCTTAGGAGCATGTGACACGGGATCTGTCGGAGGAATTTGACTCTCTCAATGTGCTTGCTGTTCAAATGATTTAGAATTTGCTGACCTCTGTCCTAGTTAAACTCAAAGATCGGTTCCAGCAATGCTGCTTTTGTGCATTTCTTCAAGAATTGCTCTAGGTATAGATTGGTTTCTGTGGGATATAACATTAGCCCTGCCAGTCCCACTTGGAATAGTTCTATCACAAGAAAATGCAAACTTTGTTGTTTTTTTTTTGAGACAGAGTCTCACTTTGTTGCCCTGGCTAGAGTGAGTGCCGTGGTTTCAGCCTAGCTCACAGCAACCTCAAACTCCTGGGCTCAAGCAATCCTACTGCCTCAGCCTCCCAAGTAGCTGGGACTACAGGCATGCACCACCATGCCCAGCTAATTTTTTCTATATATTTTTAGTTGTCCAATTAATTTCTTTGTATTTTTAGTAGAGATGGGGTCTCACTGTTGCTCAGGCTGGTCTCGAACTCCTGAGCTCAAACAATCCGCCCGCCTTGGCCTCCCAGAGTGCTAGGATTACAGGCGTGAGCCACTGCGCCTGGCCAA
>CAUYSK010097157.1:0-19654 GCA_963575035.1 Avahi laniger | reverse complement strand
GAGTGCCGTGGCGTCAGCCTAGCTCACAGCAACCTCAGACTCCTGGGCTCAAGCAATCCTCCTGCCTCAGCCTCCCAAGTAGCTGGGACTACAGGCATGCACCACCATGCCCGGCTAATTGTTTCTCTATATTTTTAGTTGTCCAGATAATTTCTTTCTATTTTTCAGTAAAGACAGGGTCTCGCTCTTGCTCAGGCTGGTCTCGAACTCCCGAGCTCAAACAATTCTTCCGCCTCGGCCTCCCAGAGTGCTAGGATTACAGGCGTGAGCCACCACGCCCAGCCAGTTTTATTTCTTATTTAGGAAAAAATTCCTCATTCCCAAATTATAAAATATGTATCCCTGGTTTTTGCATCTACTACTTGCATAAATCTGTCATTCATTAATCCTTATGATCATTAATCCATATACAAAATATATACCGTATTTTACTTATGACTTGAAGTAAAGCTCTGGATTTGTTTCTTTTACCTCCAAATACCATTCCCCACACCATTCATTGAATAGGTCATCATTACTCCTGCATTTGAAATGCCCCTTTTTTTATATAATCAATCTGACATATACAAAAGTCTCATCTCTTGTTTTCATCTCTTTTTTCCACAACTTCCAAGGTTGTTTTAATTTCTGTAGTTTTACAGAACTTTTGGGAAAACAAGTCTGTCTTCGTTATTCTTTTTGCTTTCTTTCCTTTTTTAAAAAAGAAGTTTTTAAAATTTCTCTTATGTTTTTCTTTAGATGGAATTCTCATCTTAGGTTCTAAAGCAAAGTCTCATTGGAATTTTTACTGAAATTGCATTTTATTGTCCACTAGGGCAAGGAGAATTGACATCTTTATAGTGTTGAATGTTCCATGCAGAAACAAGTTCTGTCACTTCATTTATTCAGAGAAATATGCTATATAGTCTTCACAAACATAGATCTTGCACAATTCCTGTTAGATTTATTCCTGAATGAATGTATATGATTCATCCGGGAATAAATCATTCTCATTGATTATTGCCAATATATGACATCTACTGATTTAAATGTATTTCTCTCCTAATTAAGCAGCTTTCCAGACTCTTATAAGGTCTAATAATTTTGTTGATTGTCTTTGGAGTTATAGAGCTTTGATTTGACAAAATTCATTTTTGAAGTTTCTCTCTTCAACTACAAAACTAATAAGTACTCAATAGAGAAAATTAGAAATGTAGAAAAAAAATTACCCCAACAAGCAATGACAGTTATTATTGCCATTTTACTTACATCAGTTTTCATTCTTTTTATATTAGCATAGTTTCTTCTATATAATTGTAATCACTTGGTATAATTAACTGGGTGTACTTTTTAAAAGAATAAATGCATTCAACAAGCAAAACTTTTGCTGGGGATTTGCTTCTTTTCTAAGGAGCTGTGTGCTTCTTAATAATGTGAAGACATGCTCATGTCACTTGTGCTCCTGAGAGTTACTGCGTTCAGTTCAGTCCCTTCTTTCTCTACGGGCCTGACTTGGTGGCATTTACACCACCCAAGTATAGTTCACGTAAGGAAGCCCTCTCTCCTCACACCACACATAGCTGCTGACCTCACTGCACACTCAGCCATTCCATTGCAGGTCTCCAGCGGAATTGCTCTTACAGCACAGGGGATGTAGAGATCGCAAGGGGTTTATAATTCCAGTTATAAGGCTGAACAGATCACAATCCACGTAACTGAGATTTCCTAAGAAAACGATCAAAAAACATTTTTCATGTGGCTCTCATTTACGCAAATGTGTATATGGCTTTGTTTGGATGGGTTGATTTATTTTTTTTCTTCTGCATTACTTTAAATTTGATTTTCTCACTTGTTTATTTTGTTACCTACATGGATTTCTTTTTCATTCTGTCAGCTCTCTACTCATTCACCTTAACAAACAGGATTTCCTTGCCCTGCTTATATAAAATGGGAACTTCCTGCTCTAATTTCCCTTACGCAGAGCCAGACGAGAGTATCCTGTGTCCAGATATTTAAAAGGCCCTGTAGGGCTTCACACGCACATGCTAACGCTTCAGTCAGCTGGTCCCAGTTCCCCAGTATACCTCTTCAAAAAGCTGTCTTTGACCTCCCTGGGCCTACAGGTGCACCTGTGGTAGGCTTCCTTTTGGGAAGGATAAGGACAACCAGGCCCTGTCTTTAAGCAGGTAATTCCATGATCCTGGGCAACTCAGAGTATAATTTTGGAGAGTGCTGTGAGCTACAGGTGGGCATTTCCCGTTGGAGCTCAGAATTCCAGCCCTATGAATAGGGTCATGGCTATAGGAGGCATGTGCAGGGCTCAGGGCCTCTCTTGCTGGGGTCTAAGGATCTTACTACCCCTTGGTTATTTGCCCCTTTGTTGATTATTTCTCTTACTCTGCCTAATAGTTTTCCATTGTAGTTATCCCTCTCTATTTGTTTACGGATTTATTTCTTATCTGTCTCGTATTAAAGCGAGCTCCATGAGGGAAGAACTTTATTTTGTTCACTGCTTTATTCTCAGCACCTAGAAGTGCCTTGATTAAGGAACAATAAATACTTGTCAAACGAATGAATAAATTCTGAACTATTTTGAATAACACATATGCATTAGTGGATCACACAGAAATTGCATGAGTCTAAAAATTTACTCCTTTTTGTGAGGAAGCAACAGACAGAACTGTGCATTGTACTTCCTACTGCTCTGCGTCTGTCGTTCCTTAGTTAAGGCTAACATTTCTATGTGACATTAACTGGTAAGGTTGTAAGAATTAAACAAGATATTATTATGGGTCTAAACTGATTTTTTTCTAATTGTCCTAATTCATTTACTGAAAAATTCAAGCTTTTCCACTTACTAGAAATGTTTCTTCATCAACATAAATTAAATTAAGCTGGGCTCACCCCTATAATCCCAGCACTTTGGGAGGCCAAGGCAGGAGGATCTCTTGAGCCCAGGAATTCAAGGCTTCAGTGAGCTATGATTGTGCCACTGCACTCTGGCCTGGACAACAGAGCAAGACCCCCATCTCTAAAAAAAATAATAACAATAATTAATTAAATAAATAAATTTACTTAAACTGATTCTTGTTCTATTGATTGATTCTTGTTCTATTGATTTATGTATCTATTTTTGAGCCAAATATCACACTGTCTTAATTGTTATAGCTTTAGAGTATGTTCTGGTATCTGGGAGAACAATTGACACCTCACTGTTTTTATTTGTCAAAGTTTCTTTGTCTGTGATTGTTAATTTTATCTTCCACAGTGAACTTTACAACCATCTTGAAAAATTCCATAAGATAACTCCCTAATAATTCTGATTGGCATTTTATTTACTTTACTGATTAATTGGCAAAGTATTGATGTTTTGGGGAATATTCAGTCAGCCAATGCTTTCATTTAGATCTTCTTTTTGTTCTTCAGTAAAGTCTCATAATTTTTAAAAAATACAATGATTGTACATTTCTTGTTGGTGTTATTTTGTGGCTTTTTTTTTATAATATCTTTCTTCCATTACTTTATCTAGTTGATTATTGCCAGTGTAGTAAATATGTCTAGCTTCCTCCCAATATCTATTCATCTCTTTTCCCTTCCAGCCTTCCTTTTCCTTTCCAACAAAAAGATTATCTCTTCCAAACTCTCTTGACCATGGGACTAAATTCAGGCAAATGAGTTGACCTGGGAAGTTTGCAGCAAGATGTCTAGGAAGTCTCCTTCAAAGGGAAGGACTTACGCTTCATTTCGAAGTAGATGTTCTTATTAGAGGTAGTAGTTATTTCTTTGTTTTCTCCTATGGTTGTTCTAGTTAGTTATTCTAGGTCTTTTTGAGTTAATCTGGATAATTTGTGATTTTCTAGAAAATTGAGAAAAAAATTTTATATAGATTTATGAGTTTATTTGTATTAAGTTGACTGAAGCATGCTCTTGTAATTGTCTCATTCCCCACAGTATTTGTAGTAATAGATTCTTTTTTATCCCTAATGTTTATATATTATTTCTTATTTTGTATTGATCATGTTTGCCTGATTAGATTTGTTTATTTTATTTCTCTTTTTGACTTTTGATCTTATTAATTTATTAAGCACATTTAAAGCACTTAGAGGAGTCCTGACATATAGTAGTCACCCCTTTTTAAAAGCATATCTATTTATATTTCTTATCATCAAATTAAAGAAGAAATTATTTTGTTCATTTCTCAGTCATTCTCAGCTGCTTTTTAGAATCCAGACTAATTATATCAGAATCTCTAGGTGTCAGACACAGGGTTCAGTATACTTTAAAGCTACTCCAGTGATTGCAAGGCACGGCCAAAGTTATGGTTTACGTTGATCTTAACTCACTGTCTCATCTCTCTTAATCATAAACCGCAGCTGTCCAGAATTGCTAAAAGTATAATAAAATGAACAAATGTAAATGTAATGCAGAATTTTTTTATTGACCATATTCTATGTAATATTCTGGCAATATTTACTCATTGACATTGGAAGTCCCTAATATGTAAATTGAATACTATTCTAAATGTGTTTTTGTAGATCAGTTTTCTTGGGAATTATGCAGATTTATCAAAGGGAAGAGAAATTTAGATTTTCAGACTAGCTATATAACTCATACTGTAGCCGAACTGTTTGTTTTAATGGAAAAATATTAGGCACAATTGAATTCAAGAAGTGGTTTATATTCTTGAATGCTGGTGATTAAGTATTAAGAAAAACAGTCTTAATTAGAACACAAAGGGGTACATTGAGAGAAGGATTTTTCAAAGTTCCTCACTATAAAATTACTTTCCTAGTCTTCGTAAGGAACGTCTTACACACATCTAAGTTGTGATGTAAGCGACATGATCATCAGCACTGGGAAGTCCAGGATATTAAATCCAGTTTGGTCAATTGACATTTAGATGAACTTGGGCAGATGTCTAAACACTCTGAGCCTTATTATCTTCAAATACAAAATGGGGGCAACCTATCCTGAAGGGTTCTTTTAAAGGATACATGGAACTTAGCAGGTCCTTGATGAGGGTTTCCATAAAATGTTGATAGCACTGCTTCTTATCATTTTATAAACCTTATGACATTGTCCTTTTCATTGCCACAGTGATATCTCCGGAACTATTTGCTGGCCATGAAGAATTGTTTAGTCAAGAAGGAAGAAAGAAATGATTTTGGTGATTGCTGTTGACTTCGGCTAGGGTTTCATTCAGGTGAGGCTGAGGAGGACTTGTGCAACCAGACGTCCGTACGCACGGGCTGAAAGTGAAAAGCCAAGTCACACATGTATGTGATGTTTTTTCTTTGTAAAAATTTTTAATGACTCTTTTAAGGCATATAGACATGCTTTACTTTCTCTGATTATTTTTTCTGACCAGAATTCATGCCTAGGGTAGCTTTTCTCTGTGCTGCAACAAAGAGGAGACATTCTGTGTCTAGCAGAAAACTATCATGTATTGGCAACTCACGCCTAAGACCATGAAAGCTGGACAGATTTGAGGACAGTTTATGTCATCCCAAAGCCAGCATAGATTTCCCTCTAAATTCAAAGCAGAATGAGGTACAAAGGATCTTCTTAATTTGTATTCGTACGTAAGACTTATAGGAAGACAGAAAAAGTTAGAGAATCTCTTAGTGATCGAATAAAACTAATTCTGGTATTGGGCTGCAATTTGATTCTGGAATGCAATACTCATGTACAACTTGGTCCAAATTTATATACCTAATTAGCTGTACTGGCATGAATGAGCAGTTGGGACAGAGTCTATATGGACCCAGAAAGTCTAAAATATTTACTCTCTTGTCCTTTACAGAAATAGTTTGCTGTCCCCTGGTCTGGAAGGTCACCTAGGATCTCTGAGAGAAAAAGTTACAACTACTGAGAGCCTAAAATGTCCTCACACTGCCACAGACCCTTGCCCACTCACCACTGCATTTAGTCCAACAAGCCTACAGGATGAGAGGTATTTTCCCCATTTTCACAGGGAAAAGAATTGGTTTCCAGGACTTAGTCAATCCCGCATGGCTAGTGAGTAATAAAGCTTCCGGTCCAGGGAGTCAGTCCGACGCTAAAGTCCTTTTATGTCTGTCAACAATATTTCTTCCTTCTGGGTGTGCACTGTCAACAAAGAGTCCAATTTGGGGGTTAAAGTACAATGAGATGTGGTCCAAGGTAAAGAACACTAATAACCAGCAGTCAAGCAAAGGGAGCCATGAAGAATAGGCTGCAGGGTCCTGGACTGATGTTGGACATAAGGATACCGGAATCCGGGTGAAGCAGGAGGCAATAAATAGAATGTGAGTTCAGCGGCCCGGGGGCGAAAGCAGGCTGGGGCTGGGAGGCAGAGGAGGACACAACTGGCGTTCTGGGTGCTCCAGCGTCTACCCAGATGGGCCGTCACAGCGATCTGTGCGTGCCCAGACATTCAAAGGGTCCTTCCATTATTACCCTACTAAGGGCTAACTGACGTGTCAGGAATTTGATTCTGATCACTGCCTAAAGACATTTTCTTGACCATAACTATACATTTTCCAATCATCTTTCTTGATTTCACTATCAGATAACTGACACTGCTGCTGAGATAGGGCCCCTGGTCCATGTTGGCATCAGTGGAGATCTGCACCTTAGTGACGCCCTCATGAATTCAAGGTCTGAAACTGAACTTTGGAGTCTGAGGAATGGTATTTTCATCAGTTTATCTAGGGATGATCAGGATTTATGGGCCAGATTCATATTAATAAAAGTCAACTGACTGATTAATCCTACTGCAAATTTATAGCAGAGAAGAACGGAATGCTGGCGCCTGTCGATTATGAGACACACCCTCCCCCATCCTCTGTACGTTATTTCTGGTTTGCATCCTGGAGACTGCGTGTAGACTCCCACCCTTCTATAACACCTTAACCTCGAATATTATTCTAAAATGCTCTATGAATGAGGACTCTGGATTCAGGTCCTGGGTTACATTCTTGTTTCTTTACTTTCAAGCCCCATAACTTGGACAAGTTACTATCTCTCTCTTTTTTTTTAAGAGACGGGGTCTCACTTTGTCACCCAGGCTGGAGTGCAATGGTACAATCATAGCTCACTGCAGCCTTGAACTCCTGGACTCCAGAAATCCTCTTGTCTCAGCCTCTCGAGTAGGACTGCAGGTGTGCACCACCATACCCAGCTAATTTTTCATATGTTTTGTGGAGATGTGCTCTCACTATGTTTCCCAGGCTGGTCTCAAACTCCTGGCCTCAAACAATCCTCCCACTTTGGCCTCCCAGAGTGCTGGGATTATAAGTATGAGCCACTGCACCTGGCCCTACTTAACTCTTTAAGCTTCAGTTTCCTCATTTGTAAAATGGGAATGATAATAGTAACTACTGATCATGATTATTATGTGGCTTAAATAAGAAGATACCTGAAAACAATGCTTAACACAAAGCCTGGTATGTAGTAAACACTTCACAATGTTATCTTTATTTATTTACCTATGTAGTCATCTCTTAAAGGAGACAAGAGGACCCCTCTCCTCAAGCTTCGTATTACCAGCAGCATTAGAAGTTATCCCTTCGGATATGATAATCTCTGACAGTGATTATTTTATATAATAAACCTCTTACAAACCTCTGAAAATGGAGCTAAATGTTTTGAACTTGTCTCAAAATTACAGTGTCTCCTTTGTGTCTGGAGGTAAATATGGGCCTGTCTCCCATCTAGATAAATAATACCAACTATCTAATTTTTTGAGTACCTAGGGGAAGTCATTTTCCATATGTTATCTCTAATCTCCACAACAGTTCTGCAAATTGATAGCTATTATATAATCCCCCATTTCTCATGTATGGAAACTAAACTTAGAGGTTAGAGGCTATATATTCAAAAATGCTAATAACTTTTAGGGGTTGGGATTATGGGTATTTTTTTTTACCATTTTTTACATTTTCTGTATTATCTATTTTGTAATAAATATATCATTTTTATGATCAGAAAACTAAAAAGCTGTTAACAATATAAAAATAATGACTTTCCTAGGTCACAGCCAGCAAATGGTGCAGGTTCGTTTTGAACCTGTGTCTAGTAGTAAAGTCCACATTCATTCTTTCCATCATGAATTCAATAACTATTTATTGGCTGTCTCTGGTGCCACATGCCGGGCTCTGTCCTGGGAGCAGGGGAAACAATGAATAAAACAGGCAGGAACATCTGCTCTCCTGAAGAGAATGCAGGGGATAGAACAACAATAAATAATAAACAAACACTCTCCTACCTTACCCCACCCTGCCATCCATCCTTCCCTCAGCCCCCCACCCGATGGTGTATGAACACTCTCGCTCTGAGCATGAGATCAAGAGGGCTAAGGCTTTTCCGAGAAATGACGTTTGAACTGAACAATGAGTGACAAGGAGCCATGCTGAAAGAAGTATTCCAGGCAGAGGGAGCAGCAATCCCTTGCTCCTGGCACCCTCTTGCGCAGTGGGTGGTTCTCACCGTCTCTCAGATGGTGGTCAAGGCTATGAAGAAAAATGAGACCAAGCAAGGGGGATGAGGAAGCATGGGGTTGGGGGCGGTGTGTAGATTTACCCAGGCCTATGGCCGATGGCGACTGCACCATGGGATCCGATTTGTTTAACACGGAATGTCCAACAAAGAAGTTAGTAGTTTGCATTGTACAAAATGCTTCCATGGCTGCCGTGCAATCAACACAGCATAAGTATGATGTTCAGCATTTTTTTTTCATTTACCTGCAATAAGCTTAAGAACACTTTTGAAGAATCTGGCGGATTGTAAATATATTTTAAATAAGTTAGTTACATGTGTACTATTCACATCTTCTTTTGGTTTCCCTCGTATTACAAATAAAGTCTAAATGGCAAGATCAAAACGAATAGTCCACTCAACTCAACAAGTTGACTGTCGCACTAAGGACGGAACCTAAGTTCTGAATTAATGTGTATTAAGAAGGGCCAAAGCAAGAAATGCCAGGTATTAGAAAACTTGGGTAGGCACACTCAATAGCCCAGCTCCAAGATTTCTCCTAAGTCTCTTACGCTACTGACTAAATCTCGCTCTATTATACAACATTTATGATTTTTTTCGGTTCACGCAAAAGGATGCATGGGAAAATGTGTTGATTAATTGAAAAAAAAAACAAAAAAAGACTAAAATATGCCTTACTTGCAGAACAGGCATCATGTAAGGTAAACATCATATTGGCCCATACCCATTTGCAAGGTTCAAATTTGAATATTTTGGTGTGCATTATTTTCAAATTTGTATTTGCAAATACAGAATCTGGTGTGTTTTTTTGGCAAATACAGAATATATAAAATTCTTCCATATACATACACACACACATGATTTTTACATATTGAGCATGGCTTGCCTTCCTGGCTCCAACTCACAACAATTTAAGTGATATCCAAACTGTTTTCATTTATCCATAGAAACCATGCAATGAATCTGACTAGCCTTTGAGGAACCAGATGTCAACATATGTGATTGAGAGATGATCAAGTTTATAGAAAAGATCTTTTTCAATGGAATTTGTCTGGTCTTTTAGAATTGTAGTATCACAAAGCCATTGTCACTTGGAAGTTTGGGCCTGAAAATACTTCAAAATGTGTGTTTTTAATCCCAGCATGTTCTTAACAAAGTTATAAAGGAAAATGCTAGGTGTTTCATGTGCTTAAACAAAATAATAAGCTTTAAGAAGAATTTTATCCTGGTAAAGATGATTTCAGTTTCTTGGTAATAAGAAAAATTCCTTAGCAGCACATATCGCTTGCTTATTCGCACATACAAAACCATTAGGGGTGACTATGGAGATTTCCTTATCTGTGAATTGTCAAATAATTCTCCCCACTTTCTTTAGTATTTAAATTATTTGAACCATCTAATTGAAATAGCAAAAATCACTTCCTTTACCCTAGTTACTCTCTACCCCTCTACATCCTAGAGGAAGCAAATACTGTAATATTTATGTGTTTTGAGGCTATTGCGGACTACCTGCATTGTATTAAAATTAACTTCAATGCTGACTTTTCCAGTCCCCTACTCCACCCCACACCTTGTCACTTCTTGCCCAGTGGGTGGCTCTCTCTTGGGAGTGCCACCCGAAAGACAATGAGTCCTAGTGAACTTCATGTTCCCCTCCATTCAAGGGATACTTGGGTAGCCCGCTCTGCCGCATGGTGGGCCTGTAGGGTGTTCCTCGACTGCCCCCTCGGCCCACATGTCTCTCGATTCTTCTATCCCTTGCTCAGCTAGAGAGATCTACTGAAATTGAGGAAAGAGAAGCAAAACTTCCTTTCTTCCCAGGGTTTGGGGACAGGGGACCACCTTCCCCTGCGACCTGGTTGTCTTCTTACGATGACTGGGGTAAGGGTTGGGAGTGGGTTTGGGCACAGAAAAGCTGGTTCTTGAAGTGTTGTTTCTCCATCCATCTGTGGCTGGCTTCGGCTGCCGGACATAGGATATAACAGTACCTATTTTCTTCCTCTTTGAGCCTCAGCAAAATTCTCTACAGCAGGAAAAAGCATTTACCTGATATCTTATTACTCTGGTGTAATAACTATCACTCTAGGAGTCTTGCAGGGAGAGATCTGGGGTGTGAGGAGGCGTTTGTGAGCCATTCGACTGTGGAAAGTAGACGTCTTTCCAGCATGGCTGCAATCACACAGGGACCGATGCCAGGAGTAAACTTGGGACATGAGCATGGGCCCCTGCCCTTGCTCCAGGGGAAATGAGCTGAAATGTCTGCAAACAGCAGCTGAAAATATTCAAAGTCTAGATGAGGCTTTTGCCATTTGGAAGTGAGCCAACCTCAATTCATGGCTTTGCACCTGTTTATCTGAAGAATCTTAAAATGATAATCCCAAGAGAACAGAAATATTTCTATAGTTGAATAAGTCAGAAATTGCATGTGGTTCCTTTTTTTCTTTTCCTTCAAGCCAGTTAAGCAAGCTTCACTTTTCTCTTGCTTCAGTTATAAGGGATCTCATTTTATTCATTAGTGTAACTTCACATGGCTGGAGGCTTAGTAAGTGGTGATCTCAGCTTCAGATCTGAGTATCTAAAAACATTGCATGGAGCTTACTCAGACCTGTACCCTACAAAAGCAGCAGTGAGAGTCATCGTGGGACTAAGCAAATCCCCTGCTAATAGACACCATGACAGACTCCAGGAGAGTCCTTTGAATCTGTGCCTTTGTTGTCCAGCAAATGAAATTTTCAGTTTAGAGAGCTGAGCTACACAGCTGGGCAGCGCCTGACAAGGGCAAGACATTCCCAGCCTCATCCTGGCTATCTCCTGTGAATTTCTAGAATAGTACAAATTGAGAACACAAACTATTTGTTCACAGGTGGCGCTGAACTAAGGCATCTTCATTTGTTGCAAATGGTCTGCCAAGGCTAAAAAAGGAATTCATTTCATTGGTAGCTCAGATTACTGATTAAGTAGGTTCCAACTTAAGCTGTTCAAAGCAACCATACTAAAAATTAACCAAATAACTATGTTACTTTAAAATGGTGCCTGAAACATAGTAGGTAATTGATAAATATATGCCACATGACCTAATGGGTGCAGTGCGCACCGTCTGGGGGATAGATACGCTTGAGGCTCTGACTTGGGTGGGGCAAAGGCAATATATGTAACCTAAACATTTGTATCCCCATAATATGCTGAAATAAAAAAAAATAAATATATGCCACATGGAAGAATAAAGCTGTCTTAACCGATGTTTATGAGATGAGCAGGGAGATGTAAGGGGACTGGAAGCGCTAGTGGACTGAATGCTTGTGATTTTAGGATCTGCTGATACCAGCCCTTGTGACACCAGCATCCATGCAGTTCCTTGATCCTAATATCCAGCAGCGATTCTGGATGACTCCCTCTCTTCCCCTACCTTACAACCTTTCAGCAAGTCCTGCTAGGTCCACTTCCAAAATGTAACCAAATTTGCCCACTTTTTCCATCTCCACTGCCACAGACTACTCCAGTAGTTCCTGACTGATCTCCTTGCATCCACTCGCACCCATTAGCAACTGCATAGAAAGTTCCACGTTACTTCTCCACTTACCACCTTCCAGCGGATTTCCACTGTCAGTGTCTATACCCTTCATGATCTGCGTCCTTCTCTCTTCTCTCCTTGTACCGTCTCCTCCCTTGCCCAATACACTCCAGACACATTGGCCTGCGTTTTGTTCCTCAAACATGCATTGCGGCCTTTGTACTTGCTGTTTCTTGGTCGTGAATGTTCCTCGCATAGCTTGTTGCTACTTCTCTCTTGGATCACAGCTCAAATGTCATCTCCTCAGAGATGCCCTCCCCGGCCTCCTTCATACTACTCAGTCACCCTTCATCAAGTTACCGTGCCGCACTCCCTGCAGAGCGGTCACCACAATCTGGCATTCTTTGTTCATTCGCGTACTCTCTGCCTCTCATAGAGGCTGTGACCCAGTCTGTCTTCTAAGCCACTGTAACCTCAGCATCTACTCTTTTCTCAACTAATAGTTGTTGAGTGAATTAAGCGGATGATGCTTTTCCCTGCCATTTTCTTTTGTCTGGATTGTGACCCAAAAAAGTCAGAAAAGTGTACCACGTGGCACTTGGTAGGAAACTGAGATCATGGCTCCTATTGCTTCACTTTGGGCTGGGGAAATGGAGGCTGGAGTTCCAAGTGACTTGCCCAGCATCACTCAGCTTGTCAAGGGCAGAGTCTGGAATAAAGCCAGGTCTCATGATTCAGTCTGGCTCCCATTCTACAAAAATTATGGACAGGGCCAGGCTCCAAAACAATTGAATTTTGTGGCTGAGTGAACAGTAAAAAGGAATGTATGATCAAAGGTGGAAGGAGAGTCTGAGAAAATAATTTTAAGATCTCTTAAAACAACAGGAGTGGGTGAAAGACCCTGTAGTAAGTAAAGGAAACTGTGGGAGCGAGGGAGCAGCCATTACTATCAGCAGTGGAGGGAATGGGCACGATCCAGTGGGTTCCACACCAGGGACCCTGCAACAGGCACTGTGTGCATAGAGAAGGGTGATGGCTGCCATAGGACAGCAGAGATGGGAAGCACTGAGCAGTCTTGAGGGGAGGGAGGAGGCGCACCCTGTCTGCAGGCATGCACGTCCATCTCCTAAATGCTGCTCTGAGCAAATGCACACTTTTATGGGGTTGGATTCAGCCCTGACAGCCAGTTAGTGAGTCTTGACATAAATCCTCAGAATTTGGGTCCAACTTGGGTTATACCAAATCTATAATGAACTTAGATCGTGGTCTGGTGCTAAGCAGGAGAGACCTCTAAATCTAAGTCATCTCCTCTTCCAATGTTGTGCCCAAGATTTGGCAAATGCTTGCCGATTCAGGCAGAAAGGAACTCAGGCGATGGCAGGAAGAAGAGCAGGCCGATCGATTGTTGGCTACTGCTGTATACTGTGGGCTGTCCACTCACATCTGTGCACACACACATTGTCCTTCTTCTCCATACGGGCTCTGGGCTGCGACAGATTATGTCCGGGCCCTGAAGTCTGTCAAACAGACTAGAAAGAGGTCATCCTTGGTCTCCCGGGGTAGAATCCCAAAATCTGTGATTAAATTAGGAAAGAAATCCAGGCTTAGGTTGGAGAGCAAGGTCAACGGAACAAGTCAAAAGCAAGGGTTCTCAGACATTAATGTCACGGATGGGTACGATAAGAGGAATCAAAAGGATGGAATGTAATTAAAGATAGAATCCTGCTTTACAGGAAAGGATCTTTGGAAGGTGAGAGGATTACTCTTTTCTCAGAGTTCCATCCATAAATCTACTTTACTTAAGTTTTTGCTTATTCTTCCTATGTAATAAGCCGTGGGGGGCATTCCAGATAAAAATAAAACAAAATCAACCAAACAAAAAACCTTTACAAGAGGTCCATTATAGTAGCACTTGCTTACTTTGCAGGCCAATCTGCTAAGACCCCAGAGGAATTTTCTGAAAAATAGTATCAGAAGATCCATAGGTTATTCCACCATAGGTTATGGTGGAAAAATGTTTGAAGCACAATAGAACTTCCTTTAACTTATTGCACTGGTTGCCAATGATCACTGTGGTTAGTTAAATTTCAATTCAATTAATAGAAGATGGATGTCTTTAATAAACTAGGGGGCAGGGTGAAAAGTTAAAGAGTAATTGATTGCTTTGTGGCAGGAGGAGCTGCTCGACCTCCTGCAAACGTTCCTCTCCTGCCCTACTCCCTTAAATAATGCAAATTGGAGAATGTGCTGGGGTGGAAGGGTGAAATTCATGCTACTAATGTAGAATCTAACTTTTTTTTTTTTAACTGAGAAAGACATTAAATAACATATAAAAACACCACGACAAGTCAAGAGAGATCATGGAATAAAAGAAAATCCTTATATATGCCTTATATGGCACTATTCTCTTTGAACAAGGGGAATTGCATTCTCGTTTTGCTCTGGGACCCACAAATTATGTAGCTGGCCCTGTCTCTGCATCTTCCTTTCCATCCCCACTGCCACCTCCTCTGGGTCAGGCCCAAATCTGCCTCAGGGACAGGCTCAACAGCCTCTTCACCATCTCTCTGCCTCTCGGCGTAGTGCCCTTCCATCCCAGTGCATTCTCCAGTTTGCAAAAGTAATCTTTGAACATGTGAAGTCTCCTGGTGTCTTCTCTGCTGTGTGCAAACTGTATAACAAAGTTCAGTCACCTGCTCTCCAGCCTAGCAAGTCCTTGTGAGATCCGGCCTCTGCCTGGCTTGAGCTCTGTCATTTCCCAGTGTCTTCTGTGCCCCACTCTCAATGCTCCTGCATTCTGAGCTCTCCCGATGCTGGGGTCCCAGCACCCGGCTCCTTCCTCTGCCTTGTAAGTGCTCACCCAAAGCCACTGACTCCCCAACAGGAGCTCACCTTTTGTGTCTCAGCTCGGGTGACCTTACCCAGAATGCCTTCTCGGATTGCTCCAGGTAAAGTTAGGCACCTGCCCCTTCTCTCCTCTGTGCTGGCCCTTTGTGTATTTCCGTTGTAGCATATATATTACATTGTAGTATTGATTTTTTTTTTTTTTTTGCATTTCTTTCTCATTCTGAGTCTATGAACAACTCCAAGGAAAATTCTATTTTTTCTTTATATTTATTAATTTATTTAGTTCAATAATATTTGTTGGGTGCCTCCTATGTCCTAGGCATTTTTAGGCTGAGAATACAATAGAAAACAACAAAAAATACATGTCGTCCCTGAGTTGATAGAGCTACAGTTGAATCGTGGAGGAAACCTTGAGAAGAGAAGGCAGCAGCCTGCATGTTTAACTGAGAGAAGTGCTTGGAAGGGAGCGTCTCAAAGGAAGCAGAGACCACATCCTGGGGAAGGGATGGTGGAGCAGAGAGCTATGGGGCAAACAGGAGTCCATCCCACAGATCCTGGGAGGGATTCCGGGAGGAGGGAACAGCATCTCTAAAGGTTACGTGGTGGGAGGGCACTTTGGAGGAATTACAAGGTGACCTGTGAGCAGAGAGCCTGATGGGATAGAAGGTGAAATGATATTGCAGAGGTAGGCGGGGCCAGATTCTGGGCAACATAAACCCAAGGAGTAAAGAAAAACAGACCAAGCAGAACGTAAGCATACTTCCCAATGGTCAAGGTCACACGCCTCTGGATAATACTAGCAAGGGTGAGAGTGTGGGAAACCAGTGCTCCTACAGAAAGCTAGCGGGGAACGCCTTTCCCTAGCACAGTGGCAATATGCAGTCTAAGCCTTCCAATAATACCCTTTGACATAACAGTTCCACTTCCAGGAACTTATACTAAGGAAATAATCAGAAGAGGGCACTAGGATAGTGTTGTTTAGACTTTGCATGAAAGGGAATTCCACAAATGGGAAATTGTTACTTATTTTGTATTCGTGAAGAAATTTCTCTTTATTTTTCTTAGTATGCAAATCAATTTATTTATCTGAATAGATTTTTTTCTGCCTGTGTCTATAACACAGTATTGTAATCTCACAATTTTTTCATAGGTAAGGGCATGTTCCCCTCTGTCTTAGTTCTTTTGGGCTGTTGTAACAAATGCCATAGACTGAGTAGTTTATAAACAGCAGAAATTTATTTCTCACAGTTCTAAAGGATGGAAGGTCCAAGATCCATGCATGGGCTGATTTGGTGTCTGGTGAAGGCCCACCTCCTGGTCCACAGAAATGGTGCCTTCTCACTGTGACCTCACATGGTGGAAGGGGTGAACAGGCTTCCCGGAGTCTATGTCCTAAAAGCCCTAATCTTTCATGATCTAATCACCCCCTCAATCCCCACCTCCTAATACCATCATCTTGGAGATTAGAATTTCAACATATGAATTTTGGGGGGACACAAACATTCAGATCCTAGCACCTTCATTTCATCGAAAGAATCCCATAATTTAATGCCACTGGAAAGGCAACGTTAAATAATTTGGCTTCCTTGGGGAGCTGTGGCTTCATGGGCTTATGCCTCACTACAAATAAATCATTGTTTGGTCAATATCTGAGTTGATTCCAAATATGATAAGGTCATTTGTTAAGAATGTAGAAATATAAAAAAATTAAATGAATCAAATTAAACCACTTGTCTCAGAGGATCTTGTTATTTAAAATGCTATTTGGCAGTCACAAATCACTGCCTAGCTGAGGCAACCGTTTTAAGTAATATCGTTTTGCAACATGGCAGCTTGGACACTGGGCTGCTTATGTCTGCAAGTGAAATGAATCATGTAATAGGCCTCATGTGATATAGAGCTCTTGGCAGATGAAGTATAAGCCTGCAGGTCTACCAATCTGACTCTTAAAAGTGATTTAAATGTGTTTCCACAATTTTGGATAACAATCCAGCACCGGAATAGACACAACCATGTTAATATTCAGCATTGCAAAACTCAACAGGAATCATAAATGAGCCCTAAGTCAACCCTAAGATTCAAGAACACAGGTTCTGTCTGCTTCCAACTTTTATCTAACTAGGAAACAGGAGATAAATTGACTCCTCTGAACCTGTTTCTTAATCTGTGAGTTGGAGGTAATAATAGTATCATTCCATCAGGTTATTTATGGGGATTAAATGAGTTAATGCAGATAAAGAACTAAGAGCCACGCCTGGCTCACCATAAACCAGAACAGCATTAACTACCCCTATTCATAACAGAAAGGTGCTACAGGGGATGAATGTTTTCCAAATTAGAAGATGTTGTTAATCCACTGGAATGGAAAATGCCATTATTAAAAAAAAAGGGAGACATGTCCAAGTCTGCCCTTGAACTTCCAGCATCAAGAACCTAACCTTTTTGTTGCAAGCCCAAAAGTGACAGCATCAGAACTGTTGGTTTCCAGGCATGAGAGGAAGGAGTCAGCCGTGGGGACAGGGATAGGGATGGTGGTGCTCCAATGGGTGGGCCGTGGGGGAGAGTGTGTGGAGACCACTTTGAAGACAGCAAACTTTGACTTGACATAAATGATAAATGGTTACCTTGGGAGAAGTCCTCTCTGCATAGCCATGATTACATCCACTTCATTGAGCTGCTGTGAGCATTGAGATAATCTGTGTAAACTACAGTTTCCAACACTGACTAGCACTTACCAAAATGCTATTGTTATTGTACTATTATTTTTTTATTTATGCTCCAGTACCTAACCCTGCACTATTTTTATTGACACTCAGCTGCTTTCTGGGTTCTCTTCTCCTTACCTATCCTCAGGCCCAGCCTTTCATTTTACAGTAACATCCTCCAACACTCTGGATCCTCTGCCACCATGACCCAAAGCTTGGTGGCTGAAATGGAGTGAGTGGGGGCCACGAGAATTGAACTGCATGTCTATGTTGTCAAACAAGATGTCAACATTGCTGCCATGATGTTGAAGCTAATATTATTTGAGAGCAATAGCTTTGGAGTCAGATGGCCCTGGGTCCAAGTCCTGGCTCTGGCATTATTTTTAAAATTATTTATTTATTTAGAGACAGGGTCTTTCTCTATCGCCCAGGCAAGAGTGCAATGGCATAATCATAGCTCACTGCAGCTCCAGACTCCTAGGCTCAAGCTATCCTCCCACTTCAGCCTCTAGAGTAGCTGGCACTACAGGCATACATCACCACATCTGGATAATTTTTAAAATTTTTCACTATGTTGCCCAGGCTGGTCTCAAACTTCTGGGCTCAAGCGGTCCTCTCACCTTGGCCTCCCAAAGTGCTGGATTACAGGCATGAACCACTGCACCCGGCATGGCTCTGGTATTTGACAGTTACATAGCCTTAGAACACTTAGTTTCTCTATGCCTCAGTTCGCCCAACTCGTCAAATTGGGCTGTGCTCTCTACTCTTCCATGTGCTCTGCCAGATGTTGCTTTACAACTTTCCACCCTGTTCTATACCTCAGGAGGCATCAATAGACTCCCTTGCCCTCTGGCTTCGATATGGTGAGTACCTGGAGGACAGTTCCCACACTGGTTCAGATTGTTTAAAAAAATCTTTTTGAGACAGGGTCTTGCTGTGTTGCCCAGGCTGGCCTCAAACTTCCAAGCTCAAATGATCCTTCTGCCTCACCTCCTGAGTAGCTGGGACTACCACTGTGCCCAGTTGGGTTCAGACTTTTTCAAATGTAGCTCTAACGTCATTCCTGTGCACAAAAACTTGCCCATGAAATAAAATCTAAATTTATAGCCTGTAATTGAAGAGGATCTGACTCCTGATCTGACAGGAGTCTAACTTTTATCTCCTCTTGTTTGTCCTGATGTACCCTCATGCTGATGAACCCAGATTTCTTGGTCACTGTGTCCTGACCATATTCATGCCTCTGCTTCTGCTATTCCCGGCCAGGTCCTCACTGCATATAACGAAACCCTACCGATTGCTAAAGGCCTAGCTCAGATGCTTCCAATGTACTCCCCTTACTCCCAAACATGGGAATTGGTCTCTTGCAAGAACTCCCATTTCACTGTGTGTATCTTTCTTTCAGCTCTTTCTCACTTCCTGCTTGTCTTATAATAACACGTTTTATCTTCCATGCCATTCTGTAAATTCCGTAGGGGAATTTTTGTGTTTTACCCATCCTGTGTCTACTACTTGCCCCCAAAGGCCGCTCGATAAACACTTCATGAACAATATGTGTGAGTTTTGTTGGTGGGTGAAGATTGTAAGGTGGTTGAAAGAATGATGCAGGCTGGCAATATGGACTTACCATACAGTGCTTCTGAACAAGCACTTCTTTGGGGGTTCTTCAGCTTTACGACTGAAACATTACATTTCTGTACAGTGCTGCTCAGGTGGGGGGAAGGGAAGGAGAATCAGTAAATTCATCTTTAATCTCTCTCCTGCATCATTGCTACTTATAGTTCATGACAAAACATTGTCTAAAACAGCTCGCTAGGGGCAACCCTGCATGGGTGATGATATTCCAGAACAGATGGCAGGCCCGGGGGAGGGGAAAGTGGGAAGGGAAATTTTCACTCTCTGCCTGCCAACTGGGATAAATAGAACACATTCTCTACACTGATGTCTTTTTTTATTTTTTTTATTTTTTTGAGACAGAGTCTCACTGTGTTGCCTGGGCGTCAGCCTAGCTCACAGCAACCTCAAACTCCTGGGCTCAAGCGATCCTTCTGCCTCAGCCTCCCGAGTAGCTGGGACTACAGGCATGTGCCACCATGCCCGGCTAATTTTTTCTATATATTTTTAGTTGTCCAATTAA
>CAUYSK010097155.1:0-28300 GCA_963575035.1 Avahi laniger | reverse complement strand
GTAGTATATAAAGCATTTATTGTAGATTTACTGATGTAAAAAAACGTGTAGCACACAATTTACAAATAATAAAATACGCAACTCTGTTATAAATTCCATATAGCCAATTGATTGTAACAGAAAATTTGCAATGATTTTTTTTCTAGACTGTGTGTTAGTGGTCAACCTACAGTTTCGATTCAACTGTGGGTTTTACAAATGCAGTTGCATCTCTTTTAGTGTAAAACATTGGAAAAAAATAGCAAAAAACATAAATTTTAGCTGAAGGAAATGATAGCCATTGAAGTTTTTATCTTTATCCTCTTCTCCCCAACCCAGGCTCTGAGTAGTGCCTATTAGAAATTATTTTCCAGGCAGTTTTTTTGCAGATGTAATTTAAAAAAAATTTTGTATTATTATGGGTACATAATAGTTGTATATATATTTATAGGGTACATGTGATGTTTTGATACAGGCATACAATGTGGTTAATGGATGCAAAAATATATAGTTAAATAGTCAGATAGAATGAACAATATTTGATAGCTAAACAAAGTTACTCACATAATCCTTCCAGGCATTTTTAATGGAAATGGCCTCATGTGGTGGTTATGAGTCCTACTGTCTAGGATCCATTTCTGACTGTGTTACTACTCTCCATGTGATCTCAGGCAAGTTGCTTTACACCTCTCAATTTCTTCATTTGAAATTAGGGACAAAAATAGCTTCTGTATTGTAGGGCTTACATAAAGATTAAATTAGTTAATATGCAAAATTTGCCACTTAATTAACATTAATCAGGACTAAAAGAATTAATAAATATATCTTAGCATTTAGTACATAGGAGGGAATAATACCAAGATTAAAAAAACCATAAACTTTGCATACAAATGAATTGATAAATTAAAAAGGGAAAACATTGCAAACTGATTTGGACTTTGGAAATATACCTCTGGTATAATGCAAGATGTTATTTGAGGTCATCATCCTCCTTAGCTTATGTTCATTCATTCATATATTCGTACATTTAGCAGGTGATTATTTAGCAGATTCAGGTATAAGAAATTTTATCATGGATATATTTAAGGATGAATAATTGCATTCCATTCTCAAGAAGCTTGGATTAAAGTAGTGAAAAGTATACATGTGTACACACACACACACACACACACACACACACACAGAAACAGTAAAGAAAGATGACATCTGTTAAGTGCATGAGCAGATACAGACAATGTATCTGTGAGTTCAAAGGTGGGAGAGAGATATCTTCTAATCAGTGTGGTCTAGAAAAGGAATCATGGTGGTAGAGGATTTGACCTGATTCATTGAAGCAGAAAGAACAAAATGATGACTTAAAGGGTAAATTTGTTACACGGTTTAAACACATACAGTATTTTAAAGGGATTTCTAAATTTGCCAATATTTAAACATTAGAAATTTTCTCATAAATATTTGTATTTTTTTTTAATTGGAAGATTTGGAATGCATAACCCTCATTCCAGCACTGCCACAGTCATTGGAAGCAAGTAATGGCTGATCTTCAAAAGGGGCATCCACTCTCTCCACTGCAGCAGCAGCATATGTATATTCAAACTTGTAAACTGGGTTCCAAACCTACAGCCTCTGAAGAATCAGAGGTACACACGAATTAAAGACTCTCGTTTCAGGTTTACGCAGTGCTTGCTGCACAGGGCCTGCTAATCACAATCACTCATCTACCTGTTTGATTCTTTGTCAAGAGGCAGAAATGTACTCAACAATGACACGTCACATAATTGAACTTACCAAACCTCTCCACATGTAGATCAATCGTATTTTGCGTTGCTTGAGGTGGACTGGCCATAACTTCCCAGGATCTGTATCATATCAAGGGAGAGTTCAAACTCAAACTAGCAAGGCCATTTCTGAGCTGTTCTCCTGTTTCCCACTTGCCCCTGTCTTTATAGTTGTGTATTCTTTCTATTTTTTTTCTATTGTGCAAAAATTTACATAACACGAAATTTACTATTTTAGCCATTTTAAGTGTACAGTTCAGCAGCATTAAATATATTCACATTGCTGTGCAACCATCACACTAATCATCTCTAGAAGGGTTTTCATCTTGCAAAACTGAAATTCTATACCCATTAAATAATATAACTCCCCATTTTCCCTTTCTCCAACCCCTAGCAACCACTATTATATTTTCTGTCTCTGTGGATTTAACTATTCTAGCTTCCTAATATAAGCATAATTATACTACAGTTTTCTTTTTGTGACTGGCTTATTTCTCTTAGCACAAGTGTCTTCAAGATTTACATGTTTTGTAGCATGCGTTAGACTTTCCTTCATTTTTATGGCTGAATAATGGTCCATTGTATGTATGTATCACATTTTTAAAAATTCATTCATTGGTAGATGCATACTGAACTGTTTCCATTATTGGTTATTGTGTATAATGCTCCTATGAACATACATAGGTGTGCAAATACATGGTTGAGTTCCTACTTTCAATTCTTGGGGTAAATGCCCAGAAGTGGAAATTTTGGATCATATGATAATTTTATGTTTATTTTGTTGAGGAATTACCATGTGATTTTCCATAGTGGTTGTACCATTTTACATTCCTTTCAGCAATAGACAAGGATTCTAATTTCTCCACTATAGTCATGTGTTCTTTTATGCTACCTCCCCTCCCTATGGCAGAAATTTCCTCGATGTGGAAAGTTTGAGGTCTACCTTAAGACATAGTGTGACAAAAGAAGAATATTAAGGTAGAGGTCGGAGTGAGATTCAACTTGAGCATTCTACAGGACTAGGGAAATATCTCTGTAGTATATGCCTTTGCTAGGCATGTGGAAAGCCCTAATCTCCCTTCCTCCAAGGAAAAGAAGTTTGATCCCTGGGGGAGAGATTTAATAGGTGTTAAAATGATTGAGACTTGAGCTTGAGGAATTACAGAATTTTAATACCTAGCATAAAATATCTAATACAAGCGTACTTAAAAATTCTATACAATACAGGAGGAGGAAATTGGGAATAAAGAACCATTAAAATGAATCTCTTATGTGGCATTAAAAATAAGGGTTGGGGGTGGGTGGGAACTATTTCCATGGCTATATTTTCCAAATTACATTGCAAATATATCAATGGTCATGGTGTTTGATATGACTTTCAGATACAGCTTTTAGTTCATATTCCATTTGATTGTGTAGTCTAGAAATTCAAGGAATCTAAAGTTGATAAGTGGATATAACTATATTTGGAGAAGAAAATGTTCGGGGGCTTGATAATCTACTCAGCTCCAGAGACTGTGATAATGGGAAAATGGTTTGCAAGGCTTTACATCAGGTGTCCTATTATAATAGAAGCAAGCATTTTGGGGATAAGGAAAATTGCCCTCTATTAAGGGATAGGCTTAAGATAAAAAAAATCCTAATTTCAGATAAAACAGAGTGGAATTCATTCTATTTCCCCAGCTTCAAGACAGGGGGCCTAAAATATCAGGATGCAACTTATAGGTATGTCACTGAGTGAACTTCTACCAGAGAGTTTGGCCAAGGGTTTATGTCTTAGTATAGAAAGAGTGAATGCTCTGATGTTAAAAGCCCTACTTCCTGGAATTGGAATCTGTTGAATCACCAAGAGAGCTGGTATGCCACTGACTGAGGTCTGTACAGCAAGTCTTACACCTGGGGTCATTTACCTCCCGCTTCAGAAAGAGGAAAAATGGTGATCTGTAAGACCCTTCTACTCTAGCATTTTAGGACTCTTCTTACATTGCCCAAGCATGGTTCAGCTTCCTTTAAAGTTGTATGTATTGTTTTACTACCTCTGGTTTGGGTTGGCTCAATGACTTATCACCGCTATATTTACATTTATTCATTACAGTTAAATTTTATCTATCCTAATCAATTTTTATTTCTATACCTAGGTTTTAATACAACTTCAGTTTTTAAAAACTTGATTGATTCAGGTACTGCTATGCTACCTTACCATCTTCACTAGTCTTTTACATTTTTTTTAGGAGGTAGCATCCACCTAGTTTAGTTGTAAGATGAAGTACCCTTGCTTGTAGGAGACAGATAATTTGTGAACCCTCACAACACTTGTTGTTTAATTCAAGACATTAACATTTGGAACAAAGTGCGTTCTTCTCTTCAATCAGCAGATCCCTTTAGTGTTCCCAAGCCACACATAAGCTGTGTTCTAAAAACAGATTAGAATTGACAACAATTAGTCACATGTCTGAATTTTTGACGGAAAATAAAAATGAGCTACTGTGCACAGAAGTCCAAAATTCATTTCTCTTTCGCCTAAGGTTTTTCTTTCCTCAATATCCCTTCTCAGTTTAATATGAGATTGTTGACTTAACAATGATGTATTTCAAGCTGAAGGCAGAAATGAATTTTGCATTAACAAATTGTTTTGAGATGGACTCAAAGAGTATTTCATTATATAAGAAGGGCAGCTATAAAACATGTTTGGTGGTCTTTCCATCATTACTACCTGTGGCCCATTTGTGGAGATGATATTTATCAGTATGACAGGGAATATTAAGCAAGTGATAGACAGTTATTAGCTGAAGTCCTGATATATTTACACCATGGGAAAATGCACTTGGCATTTTCTTTCTGGCAACTGGTCTGCTGTTCATAATTTGATGGAAAATTGATTAATCACACATTTAACTCAATGCAAGATCTTCTGCACTGTAATAAATTATGGCCATTAATCAATAAGTACAAAGTAATTCCAGGAGTCTGGAGACATGCTGGTTTCTAATAGAAAAACTTGCACTTAGGCCTTTCTGCCAGTGACCACTTCATCTGAGGTATTTTGCACCTGCCTCAATCCAATTAGATGACATAATTAATGAACCTCAATACTCCTGATAATTTGTTATACAAAAGAAAGAATGTTTTGGCACATCCATTAAAACCTGATGTACAATACTTTGCAGAAAAGGAAAAAAAAATGATGAACCAAGCAACAGAGGGCTTATGCTGGGAATCCTGGAGTTCAAGGGTAAGTGTGGGACGCTGCGTTCTTACTCCATGTTGAGTGAAGATTCAGTTGCACTTGTTAAAACAATCCAGTGGGGTCTTTTTTTTCCATTAGAAAAGTGAACTCGCCTGTGTACAAAGTTTCATGCCATCTTGTTTCTTCTATGACAAATTAAATGGTATGCTTAGAATAAGTATTCAGGAAGTATTGTTTCAGAGGCAATCTAATAAATGTTTCCTTGGTTAAGTATCAGTTTCAGTTTTACATATCACAGTCATTTTGCACCTGTTTTATGTAGCTAACAATAGGCTCTCAATAGATTTTAGTGAGAGAAAGCCTGGGAAGATAAAAAGAAAACCAGTTTGCAGCTAATTCTGTCACTAGGAAACGCCAGGAGTAGATTGTGTTTAGAGACTTTGAAAAACAATTAGCTATGGATTATAGGACTAAAAGGCCTTTCCTAACTGTACCTGGAAAATACTTTGCCCATTTAATGCCTTCTAAGCTGTCACTGAGCTTGAACTTCAGTCCCAGTGATTAATGAAAAGCTGCAGGGCACAGCTAGAAGCTAAAGTCTCAATTATGAAAAAGCAGTAACTAGTTTAATGTGCTGATGCTTTTATACTTAAAGTGACAGCTATGAAAAATGGCAATATTTCCAATCATGCTTTAATAATTTATCATTCATTTATTGGCATGTCCAATGTGCTTTACTCCCCCTGTTCTTTTTCTCTTTTTAGGCTCCTGGTGTTATAACACTGAAGAACACAATATAGTCTATTTTCTTAAAAAGTAGACCTTCCTTTTTGGAAGCTAGGACCCATAAGTATAAAGGATTATATCTCTATCTATCTATCTATCTATCTATCTATCTATCATCTGTCTATATCTGTCTATCATCATCTATGTAATTTCCAGTTAGTGCCACCATATAACAGTAGTTTTGGAAAACAGCACAGTCCAGTAATCCCTGTCCACTTTCAGGTCACAAACTAGCACCTTAATTCCTGACAGACACTTTGAATTATATGCCTTTGGTTACAAGAGAAACTAGACAAGGTTGGTGGAGGAATCAGTGCAAGTCTATCTTTGCCAAAGGAAATAAATCCAGATGTGCAGACGGTGGGCAAGTATAAGCAAATTACAGAGCAGTAAATGACATAGGAGGAAGATGCATATTTTTTGAGGTGAGTAGTACTAAGGTATCTTGTAAAATTATTTAGGTTCAATTTTATGTTTTTAATTTCAGAAATAAATTAGTCCACATCTATAGTCATTCCTTGATATAGTTTCATTAGATTTTATTAGACTTTGCTTACCATAGCATGTGCAGGGCTTACCATAGTACCTAGCGTAGCACCTGATGAGTGTAAAAGTAAACACATGAATAAAGTGAATCCACAAAGCTGGGCTGCTATTTAATTTCAATCAAATTTCTCAAGTATCGCTTGAGTGCCCACTGTACAATCAAACATAAGTGTACAAAATGGGAGAGATTTCAAGGAATTTGCAAACCGCAGGCATATTTATAAGCATTTCAAATTGAAATTATAATATAATATCATAAAGTTTTATATGAAGTCTTTGTTGATTGGGTAGTGGAATATTTTCTACTCTCCTTAAATAGAATGAAGGCAAAATAAATGTATTTAATGGTTCTTAAGTTGCAACTGTCTAGGATTTTTTCTAAATTTGGCTTTTTAAAACATAGAATAGATTATTAGTACTTGTGAAATGCTTATCAATAATATGGATAATATTAAAAATTGCCTTAGTTTCATTTGTTGTCTAGATGTTTTTCTTTCCTTTTTAATATTTTTGTAATTAAACAACATATTTTCCCATTTTAAAGTAAAAAACATTTATACTTCATAACAGAATATATAACTTCTTAATAAACTATTTTGGAGATATAATAAGAAAAGATATAATTAAAATATAGCATTTTTATAATCTTATAGAGGACAACATATTTTTAAAAAATTACTATCATCAACGGTGCTAGGTGCCATGCCTTCAGGCTTCACATCACAAATTCGTAAAGGAATATATCTACAAGTGAGATCATAAACCTTAAGTGACAAAACAGGTGGCAGTTTTGCTAGTAAAATATTCGAGGAACCACTTTAAAGTAAAATGGGCTTAATGTACTTCCTACTTGTTTGTCTCTGTGGAAGGTCAATTTTGACTCAGATGCCAGTGCTACTGCATGAGTCCACCGATGGGAGTAGCACACATTGTCATTTCTTTGGTAAATAAGGAAATGCGTTTGGTATGCTTCTATAAATAAAGCAAGCACATGACAGCCTTTTCACAGGGCTGAGCTTACAAAAACTGTAAAAATAAAACTGGAAACTGGTTTAAATCCAACAAGCTATATGTTTTTCTTCAGATAAAAGAACAAAAACAGAATTTTTATTTTGAAGGGCATGGATATTAAATTCATTTTGAGAAAAAAAAACCCAATACAACAATATAAATGTAACATGCTATTTAACTTACCTAACTTTCTTTTCAAACACCACAAATCACTTTCCAAGATTATCCTATAGTTTAAAGCTGACCACGTTCTATCTTTAGGCCTTTATTTTGGTACAGATCTATTTCTTGAGCATATTCAGGGTATAATATTTGATAAGTCATATTTTCCCACTCTTTTCTCCAAATGTCTGCAAATTTTTCAGCACACACTGAAATGTACCATGGGTGTTGCCCTGTTCCTCTCTGTAGACATTGACGTAGGCATCTGTCCACAGACATTTCCTTACTCACATATGTGAGTGCACACACACATCCTAAAGAAACACGCATACATGCGTACATGTACACACGAAACCACATTCTGTTTTGTATGTACAAATGATTTCAGTCCTTTGATCAGGCTATTAAACCTTTTAACCTTTAATCTAGTCTAGTCTCATATAGAACTTGAAGAAAAAAATTATGGTTCTCTAAATAACTTCATTGCTTCTCCTTTGAGGGAAAGGAAGAAAGAGGGTTGTTTAAACCCAGTTGCTTGGAGCATACTGAAGGAAAAAAGTATCCCTTGGGTGGCAGAAAATATCTTCTAGACCCTTTGGGTAAGGATGATATGATCCCATTACAGAATTTTGGAATTTTCAATTAAACTGCTCCATTTAGGGGTAGTTTCTCCAATGTTACGGGGCAGTTTGCTCAGATCCTCTTTCCACCAGGTCGGACAGGTTAAGATGTGGGAGCCCTGCCAGAGGCTTAGGTCCAGCTGTAGGATTTCATCTTCTACATCTGTCTTGTGAGTTCACTTCACTAACCACTTATTTGTATAGATCGCTCTCAATATAGCAGACAATTTTCTTCTGGGAACTATACAAGCAGTCGTTATAAGCTTCAATTTTAGAAAAATTTTAACTGACATCCTTTTGACAATTTAGGTGGTCTATATATGTACATTTATGGCCTTTTCATAATAATAATATAAAAATAATAATGATAATTATGATCATGGTGATTGCTGACATTCCTGATATATATGTATCTATTAATTAAATTTTTATAAAAATCCTATAAGTTAGTTGTTATTACCCCATAATATACATGGGAACACTGATGCATAAAGTGCTTAAGTATCTTGCCTAGTTTGCATAAGTGGTAAGTGGCAAAGCCGGGATTTGGACATAGGCAGTCTTATCCCAGAGTGCTCCCTCTTAATTGCTGTGTTATACATATTCTAACTAACTAGTATGAATGACTTTCTATTTTACGACATAGATGAAACATGGGAGAAATGAGGTCATTACAAAGTAGCTGCTGTGATGAGGTCTCTAGCAACTGAGAAGTCTATACAAAACCCTTTCTATCATAATTTCTCTTTCTCACACATAACCCACTTTGCCCTCATTCCTTGTCTCTTGATCATAACTAATAGTAGGGAGAGAGGAGACTCACCAGGCTCTTCATGATGATGTTTCCTGCTACCTGGTGACAGCCATGTTTTCATTTCTGTTCCATCCATTGGATTCCCCTTCTTTATTCTGCTTCTACTTTATCTCGTATTGCATCAAAATTGAAAGTGAACATTATTTTTTAGAAATTAGCTATTTATACCTGTGCAAAATATTTCCTTCATAACACCCATTTCTTCAATTTCTGATTGGAGTCATATCCCACATTCAAGAATTTTCCCATATGTTTGGATTTTATCTTTCCATTCTTCGTTCTGGAAGAACATATTTTACTCCTGTTTTTAGATCTTTAAACCAGATATCAAATCTCCAAAACTCCATATACTGTTTACTAGGGTAGGACATAAATGTAACAAGCTTTCATTTTTGGTATCCTTTGAATATTTTACGAGTTGCGTCATCAGCTAATTTTATATGTTCCTTTCTTTAAAAAATTATCTGTTTTCATATTTTATGTCATTCATTTTTTTATTTTTCAGAAATTTAAGATTCTAACATTCAGAAAAACAATTTAAAAGTTCTAAATACAGTATGCTAAGCTATTAGAAAATAGCTGCATTCCTAAAAAAATCCCATATTTTTAAGAATTCGATCATAAATATTTACTTGGTTAAGAAAAAGGAGATAGAAAATTGAAGGCTTCGGACCTAGAATAAGAGGATTATATTTCTTGCATGATTTAAAGTAGTAAAATAGTTTTCAGTATTGAAAGCTAAAATAATGAATCAGAAAATAAAATCCAGCCACACTAATTGAATTTGAAATTGAATTTAGAGCTGATCAAATTCAATGGGTTTATGGACCATCAAAACAAACTACTGCACAACTCACAACTGTCAACAGTAGACCAAAAAAGGAAGAGCTGATAAAGACACCCACAACAATAAAACAGATGTTTATTTTTATACTGGAGCAAATCAGCTTTTTAAAAAATTGCTGATTGCCATTATGTTATAACCGATTGTGGTCCATATTGCATATTGCATTTCTTAATTAATTGTTAACACATTTTTAGAAATCGATAAGTGATGGGTGTTGGTTTTTAGTAGTGTTATAGAGCTGGCTTGTACTAGCTTACAAGAGCTGATTGCTAAATTTTCAGAAACTTTGAGAGCCAGTGATTAAATATAGCCATCATTAAAAAATAAATGATATAATTTACAAATAAACTGGGTAACTGTGGTGGTTAATTTTATATGTCAACTTGACTGGGTAAAAGGAAGCCTAGATTGATGGTAAAATCTGATTTCTAGGTTATCTGTGAGGGTGTTTCTAGAAGAGATTAGTGTTTGAGTCAGCAGACTGAATAAAGATCTGCCCTGTGTGGGCTGGCATCACCCAGTCCACCAAGGGCTTGGTAGAACAAAAAGGCAGAGGAAAGACAGATTCTTTCTTTCTCTTTGTGTTGGGACATCCATTTTCTCTTGTCAGTTCTTGGGCCTTTGGACTTTGGGACTTACACCAATACCCACATGTCAGTTTGTTTTTGTGGCTATAACAGAATACCTGAGACAGGGAAATTTATAAAGAACAGAGATTTATTTCCTCACTATTCTGGAAACTGGGAATTCTGACATCAAGATGCTGGCACCTGGCAAGGACCTTCTTGCTGTGTCCCCACATAGTGGAAAGTAGAAGGGAAAAGGAGAAAAAGAGAACAAACTCACAAGCCCTTTTTAAAAAGGAGTTAATCCATTCATGAGGGTACAGCCCACATGACCTCAACACCTCCCATTAGACCCCACCTCCCAACACTGTTACATTAGCTAGTAAGTTGCCGACACATTAATTTTTAGGAGATGTATTCAAACCTTTGCATCATTTCTCCAACCACCAATTCTCAGGCCTTCAGACTTGCGCTGAATTACACTCCTAGCCGTCCTGGTTCTCCAGCTTGCAGACAGCCTATTGTAGCCTTCATAACTGCATGAACCAGTTTCCATAATAAATCACTTCATATATCTTTATATATCCTGCGGGTTCTGTTTCTCTGGAGAATCCTAACTAATAGAGTAACAAATACTAAATTCACTACTTCCTAATTGTTTGCTATATTTTTACTGTCGTCTTTGCTATTGATGTTATTTATGTCTATGTGTGGTGGAAATGCTATATAACAGTGTCCAATAGCATACCTTTTCCCAACTCCACGTTCAGTGATATCACAGTGCTAGCTTGAAATTGGCTAAGAAAGGGAGGATTTACACCACAAGAATTGAAGAATTGTACAAATTAAGACACACTCCAATTCTCCCACCCACCACCATCTAGAACTGGTTGTTAAACCTTGACCAGCCCATCACTAGTTTTGACAGAAATCTAATTAATGTAATGAGATTTTACTAAAATTGGTACTCTCAACATTCATCATAAACATTACTAGGAAATTAGTTGGACTTTATGATCAAGAATATTTTTTTCCTCTTTAAAATCAGCAACAATAATCAGAATTAATAAATCAACTTAATACTTACTGTAAATCAATTAAAAGGTGGCCAGTCAACAAATATTATGGATCTCTGTGCTACTGGTTGCAGTGAATAGTCCACTATGAATAGCTGTATGAAAGTCTCCCGTGGTGTTGCATTATGTTCTATACAATACTGTCCATTATATTACATAAGAATTTGTTTTGGAGGACCAAATGCATCCAAAAAAATTTCTCTGACACTTAAGTGGCTGATAGAATTTGGTTTCTTTAGCTATTAAAAAGTTTTCTCTCATAGAAATGGTGACTCTTTTAGCCAATTATGTCCCCATCTCTAATTTGACTGTTAAGAAGCTCAGAGAAAAACCTACCACCCCCTTTAACAATTGCACAGGACATGCTGATGTGCACTTTTGTGTAGCAATGTTAACATTGGCTTTATTTTAGTATTCTCTTTATTTTCTGTTTTGCACATTTTATCTATTTGTAGTGAATATATATGGAACTGTCTGATCAGTACCTTTAATCTGGGACTTTCCCCTTCCACACAGCCTCATAGATCTACTTAACCTAACTTAACCTGACTGCTGGCCACAGGTGATCAGGTCCTGACCTAACTTGGACTAAATGAGTGTCTTTGGTTTGGATTTAGGGCAGAGAGAGGCAAGTCAATCTGTCTTCAGGAATCTCTAATAAAATTAAAACTTGGTGTTCTTGATGACCCCATGCTACCTTGTAGACCAGAACAAAGGAAGGCAATGAACAGTGAGAAAGCAGGATGGAACAGATGTTGTGTAAGAGCAGTTAAAAAACACTTAGGGAATGTGCTGACCACATTCCATTTCCACGTCTAGTTGGTACTGAGGCAGATCTGCATTCCTGTCCTTGGATTTTCTAAGCTGTCCTCAAATCTTTACAATAAATTCTCTTTAGATTGTTATTTCTAGTTGCTTTTTATTTACTTCCAAGCAAAAAGTTCCTGACAACCACATTAAATTTTATTCCATTGTACATATTTTTGTTAGATAACTCTGTAAATAAATAAAATATTTATAATCAGTGCTATATTATTCTAATATTTTATATTAACAAAGTTTTCCAAGTGATATTAAGAGAGGGCCCTTATGAAGATGAACCTAAGTACTTCTCAAGTACATGGAAAAAATTCTATATTTTGCCATTTACAATGGAGAAGAAAATGATTTTGCAGTTTTGTTTTGTGGCTGAAAATTTTACTACCTCCACCTTAGCCCTTCCTCCCACGATTTCTCCTCCTTTTCCTTCTCTTAGTTTTTTCATTCTTCTTTTTCTTCTTCTTCATTCTGGCTTCATTGATTTTCTATCCCATTGGCCACTATAATTAAAATTAAGTGTGAACTCGTACCATATGCACCTCATTCTTCTCGACAGTTTGTTATCCAGTCTATGTTTTAATTGGTGTATTAGTTTTCTACCACAGCTGTACCCAAGTTACTGCAAACTTAGTGCATTAAAACAGCAGAATTTATTATTTTAATGTTCTGTAAGTCAGAAGTCTGTTATGGATCCCACCAGACTAAAATTAAGGTGTTGGTAGTCTGAGTTCCTTTCTGGAGGCTCTAGGGGAGAGTCTGTTACCTGTTCGTTTCAGTTGTTAGCAAAATTCAGTTCATCATGGAAGTAGGACCGAGATTCCAATTTTCTTGCAGGCTGTCAGCTAAAGAGTCTTCCCACAAAAATGAGGCTGAGCATTGTGCCGTAAACACAGAAGGCATACAATAGTGTTGACTGGATGCACCTATAAAAGTAACAAGGTGTAGAAAAAAAATTTCTAGAATGCATACTTTAAATCCAAATTTTTAGCTACTTAATTAGAGCTGCTCTGGAAAATAAAACCAAACTAAAATTTCAGTTGTTCCTACTACTAGAAATTTAACAATTGAAAAGATAGAATCTATTTTTTGGATAGTATTTACCCACCGAGTGATGTCAGGCTCTTGAAGACTTTTAAATTATTGAATAAACAAGTTACCACCAGCAAAGAGTTTAGATATTCACAGGAAGCCCATTTGGTAAGCTTGTTTCAAGATCATTTGTAATGCTTTTTCATTATATCAGTTATAATTAAACTACTTCATATATGTAATTATGTGGCACAGTAATGGAGACAATATATTATGGAACTGTGTAAAACAAGTCTTGCAGAATTGTACTTCTTCAGGGCTCTGTTAGTACTTAATCTGCTGCTTACCACCCACTGAGCTGGCCTGGAGGAAGCCGCCTTTTGATCTCTTTTATGAAATGACCTTCGAGGGCAAAAATAGATGAGAATAAACCTTAAAAGGTTTGTTATAAATATTCTGTTTGGCATCATGTATTTTTCCAAAATGCCAGAATAAAACACTTAACTGAAAAGGGTAACTTTAATGTTTTAGACAAATAAGGCTAAGCTCATGATTATAGGCTGCTTACCATGTGTGCTAGTCAACAAATTTGCCACAAAACTCCCCACAATTTCCTTGTCCACGGGCTAGGGGCAAGCAAAGATGAAGAAACTTCCCATGTTCGCAATCCTAGAGCTGGTCTTTTATTACTTTAGCATCTTTATTGCCCTGTAATCCTCAGTCTTTGCTGTCTGTGTAACCAGCCAATGCTCCCATCTGTCACTAGGAGCAACATATGTACTCAGAAGGGAGAAACAGTTTATATTAATGATGCCAACCTGCTCTGTCCTTCTTTAATCGGAGAAGTCTTATTTAAAGCCTGTGCAAAGGCTGCAGGTTGACACAGCTTATGACTGCCAAATGCAATGGATTCTGAGACCATTAAAATATATATTTTATTTAGATGTAAGAACAGTGTTTGTGATAAAACAATATTAATCTTGAAAAAATTATGGAAGGAGGGCTGATTCTTTTTTCAGTGTTTAAATCCCTAAATTAGATCAGCCAGCTCATTCTCCATCACTTCTTTACTCATTCAGCAGATATTAATGACTCACTATGTGAGAGGTGCCAGTTGCTAGAAAGAACGAGGATCAAAAACTCTCCACACTGATTTACTGTTACAGGTCAAACTTTCTATAATTTTTACCATGTGCAAATGCTGAATTTTCTTCATGTGCATTTTTTCATCTTTAACTTCTCCCAAAATTGGCTTCTATGTTAGTTTATTTTTGACCAAACTACCACCTGCTTTGTTATGGAGGGGCCTACGAAATATAAACCCGTGATGGTATCATCTCAGAGAAAACAACTTTACTAATAGCTTTGCGGAAAGGATCAGGTGGAACCCCAGCCATAATATTAAAACAGTGAAATGGAAGAATCCAATTGTGTTGGAATGTTTATGTTGGGATGAAGAAAGCTTTGTCAGGCAGAAAGTTAATATCACGTTAACAGGACAGTAATGACCAGAAGTGTTTGAAATGACTTAAAGGCCTCAACAAGGAAGTCAGAGGAAAAATCTGATCATAGAAAACTTTAATCATTCAGAATATAGGAGAGAAATGGATAGAGGAATTCTAAAGCAGAATGTAGATTTAAGGAAATAATAAAGAGAAATTTAACACCTGGTCTAAGAAAAGATGACGGCAATTTCAAGAAAGTTACACATACACACACCCCTCTCCTCCTACCCTCTCTCCCACCGCATCCCATCTCTCTTTCTCTCTCTAAATATATCAGAGAACAAAACTTATGTGATCAAAGGAATGAGCTACTGATTAGGATGAATAAGAAATAAAAGTAGAAAGTAAGAGTGGGGAATCTGAGACGACAAAAATGTACTAATATAGAAGCAGCAAATTTGGAGAAAGATTATTTAAAATTTATTCCATATTTTTATTTTAAATAAATGACAGTTTGCTTAACTTCTGAAATATGAGTTTAATAAGTATATAAAATTTTAAAAATATCTAAAACATGTTATAAGTTCAAATATGTAATAACATGTAAATATCTGAAAAAGGAAATAATTACTTTTTATTTTTAACCTGATATTGATAAAAATGACATCAATACATTAAATTTATTTTTAATATTATTGATATTTATATGACTTGTACAGATGTGTTCCAAAAAGAGAAAAATATAAAATAAAAAATATATATTATTGACTTTTACTATTTATTATCTATGAAATGTCAGAGAACTTATCCACATGATTTCTGGTAATAATCTATGATATCACTATTCCTTTAGATATATTTACATATACTTGAATAGTTTGTGCCACTTAGAAAAATTAACAATATATCTATGTTCTAATTTCTTGTGACAATAAGTACATATTCTTCAGAAGATTAAAGTTAATGTGTAAGCCTTCATTCAATGTTTTTGATGAGTGGAAAGGAAAGAGAATAGAATGTATTTAATAAAAAAATCAGCACAGGTTGTTTACTACTTATTCTATTTCACAGCAATAGCTATTACTAGCATTTAGTGTATATTCTTTTTTTCATTGAACACATTTATCTATATATTTGAACTTTTAGAAAACACACACACACCATGTAATGTATCTTACCTGGCAATTTGCTTTTTACTCAGTATATTTTGAATATCTTTCAATATCAGCAAATAAAATAATGACTATATTCTATATTTTAATATATATCATAATTTACTAAAATATTGATGAGAATTATGTTGTCACAAATTTTCTTCTCCCTAACCTACACCTTCTATATTAATTTTTATACATCTATATGCATCTTTAGGCATGTTGAGTCAATATAATGCATGCTGAAAATTGTGTTAAATGTTGCTAAAAGTTTCTAAAGAGATTGTACTGTTTTATGTGCTTACAAGCAATATAGGAGAGTTTTATTTTCCTAAACTTTTAAAAATTTCCATTATTTGTAATCTTTGTCAATTTGATTTTGGCCAAAATGACATTTTCCATTAAAATTTCAAATTTGCAATTTTAACTAGTGAAGAGGTTGAATATTTTTTGTATATTTATAAGCTCATTTCATTTCTTCTTTTGGGTAGCCTTCCCAATTCTATTTCTTTTTTCTACTGAGATGTTTGTCTAGTTTTTATTGATCTGCAAGAACCTTTACATATTAACAATTTTGTGTCTCTCACATATTTTAAATGTCTCCCCTTTTTAAGAAAATAAAAAAACAATCTAAAAATCTTTATTTTTTAGTGAACAAAGTAAGTCCAACCCCCAGATAATAAAGAGATTTTTCTTGTTTAAGTTAAAGCAAAAGGAAAAAATGTTAGGGCAGCTGTTTCTGCATTATCTTTTAAAATAAAGTTCTAGAACAATTTGAGTTAACTTATGTCCAAGATACATTACCCACTTCAGGATGTGTGAAGTGCAGCATCAATTACTTTCACAATTATTAAATAATAAACTGTTTAAAACAGAATTCTTGAAACAAGAAATATAACCAAAATGATGGAACCTTAACCTTTGAAAGACTGAATTTTTAAGTCCATGTTGTGACTTGTCTGATTTTGGATACAAAAAGAAAACCTTGATCCTCAGGGAAGTACCTGCAGCAGAAGTGGCTGCCAGTTGTCCTTCTCCCCAGAACACCATAGTATAATACATGCCATTCAGATTGCTGACATCTGTGTGGTTCCTATGAAAGATTTTATTTTACTTCTTTCAGTGAATTGAGTCTTTCCATTCTGATTTTATTCTCTGACAGTAGAAAATATGCCTACAGTTAATTCACCTAATGAATGGGGTGGGAAATTAATTCTAGGGGGACTAAGATTGTTTGGTTTGTCATGAGACATACTCGACATTTACAGCTTTTTCCCTTTTGTGCTATTGAAATACACTGTTAAAAGATTGTGCTATAAATCCGAAAGCATGTTTTGCAAAGTTCATATCTGCATTTGCTACCTTTAATATTAATAGGAGTGTATCTTTAAAGTGAGTAAATTGAGAAAGTGGCTGAAACTATAGTTTATAAAAGAAGATTAGTGGGTTTAATATGCACTGGAGAGTAAAAGAAAAATCTTATTACTGTATGGAGAAATTACCTCATAAAGAAGCTAATACAGCAGGCTAGGGAATAATTTTTAACAAGGTTTTTATGATGCACAAGTGTAGGCAAGTTAATGAACTTATCTTTCTAGTTATTTTCAGATTGTAACGATGCTCTTCTTTTCTAGTTCTTGTGCTTTAAAAAGTAAAATACGTTTAATCACCTACAATAAAACTAATTCATTACTTTAATAAATCAAGTACAATCTTATACTGTACATTTAAATGCTGTTGCAATAATGCTGGAAACCAGATCAGGTGCTAATGTTTAGCATGGATCAGAGCAAAAGGTAACCATGGAGCTTATTTATTATTTAAATTAAAGTGTCTCATTTTTACAGTGCATAGTCATTTTGGGAAGATTTGACTCCCTTTTCAGCTATTGGATGCAGGAAGTGAAGACAAAAGAATGGAAAAATACTACGTTTTAATCATCACACACTTCTTTGCAGCATGACCATGTAGTCTTTGAAATTCACACAGAAATTCTGAAGAATTGTACGTTCTACAGCAAAATAACCTGGGGAGAATCCAGTAAATCCAGGATGCCGCTCTGCCAGCATCTTACTTGGAACAGTTAGGGATCATTTAGGAAGAGCATGTCTGCATTTTTCTGCTCAAAGACAAAAGACACACTGCTGAATCCCCATACTAATTGCTGAGATGCTTTCTATACTGAAAATGTAACGAATTTGTTAAGATACGATGAGGGAACAGGTACATGAATGAAGAAATGATGTGAAAAACAAATCCTTTATACTATTTAATCTAAATTAGATTTACCATAACAGATTCACCACCCATTACTCCAAATTATGATACGCAAGCTACAAACATACATGTGCATACACACACATACACACACACAAATACTTTATTTTAATTTTAACTTTTCTTCAGTATTGAAATACTAAAGAAAATAATTTGAATTACTATGGTCGGTGTAAAATTCTACATGTATGCCGTCTTAGAAACAGAACTAGCTTTAGATAAACTTGTGAGGTAGGTGCACACACTCTCCTGATTTTACCAACTGACAACACAGACTTTCACAGTCCCCTTTAGGGCCCATGTGCCCTACAGCCAAACAATGGCCTAGGGTCCCTTGTTAGAGCATCTGTGCTGAATGTCACTCTCTCTGTCGGACATATCTTACCTCCTTTTACTCTTCACCTGTCTCCAAATCAATACTTTTCTTTCTTTTTTCTTTTTTTTTTTTTTTTGAGACAGAATCTCACTGTGTTGCCCGGGCTAGAGTGAGTGCCATGGCGTCAGCCTAGCTCACAGCAACCTCAAACTCCTGGGCTCAAGCGATCCTCCTGCCTCAGCCTCCCAAGTAGCTGGGATTACAGGCATGCGCCACCATGCCCGGCTAATTTTTTCTATATATTTTTAGTTGTCCAATTAATTTCTTTCTAATTTTAGTAGAGATGAGGTCTCACTCTTGCTCAGGCTGGTTTCGAACTCGTGAGCTCAAACAATCCGCCCGCCTTGGCCTCCCAGAGAGCTAGGATTACAGGCGTGAGCCACCGCGCCCGGCCTCAATACTTTTCTTTTACTGCTCCCTTGGCACCTTCTCTGCTAAATCTCAGTGTGTCAAATTGATTTTAAGTAATTCATACCAAAGTGCAATAGCTGATAGATTACCATCTACTGATGGTAAAATGCTTATTTCTTCATATACTCTTATATAATGCTGACCATAGGAAATTCAGGCATGATAGGAGGTTGGTGAAGAAGGTACTATGTTTTCGTCATCGTTATTTAGGATGTCCTTAAATTACTCCATTCAAGTAGCAGCCTACTCTGAGTTTCTGTGAGGTTGACTTTGCCTGATAATTTATGTCAGATAATAATAAAATATACTCATATTTGAAAAAGTTGCTTGCTCTACACAAAGTAATTTACAAAATGTTTTGTATAATTAAGTATATATTGCTAATACATTGCATGTGCCTATGTCCGAAATAAACATAGTGGAGCAAGAATGAACATACTTACTGCTTCTAAGAATTCACTGTTGTATGCATTCCGTCTAGTTTTGTGTAGTTTGAGTTGCAGAAGTTAGATTTCCTACATGATATCTAAATAATAGCAACTCAATTAATCCAGTTTTCAAGGGTTATAAACTAGTGTAAGGGTAAAATTTCTTGATATCTAATTATTTTTGGTATGATAAAATAAATATACATTGATGTGTTTTTCCATATGGAGGGATTTTATTCCCAAAGCAATTTTTGGTTGTTGGAGAGTTTGATAGAATATACATGCTACCTGCTACAGTTTTGACGGGTCAGTCACTGGTGGGAAAAGTGGCATAACCACCCAGAAGGTTATCTGGAAGGCTGACTCTCACTCTATGGGTAAGGTTGGACTGTTGGACAGGTTCTCACAGTCAGCAGTGAACTGAGCTCTTTCTGTGTAATATCCCTCTTTATACTGTAAATCATTCATATTGTCTCTTTGTCTCCCCAGGTAAACCCTCTCTAAATCTTCAAGAGTATTGTCCTTATGTTTTAACAAAATGAACATCTCTGGATGTTTTTCTCTTACGCCAAACTCAGAAAATTCCTCATAAGAGATAAAATGTATACAACGGGACAATAGGAAGAAGGTAGACAGAACACGAAGAGTTGGTAAGTGTGTGTTCCCTACCCGAGCATCAGTGCAGTGGGAAAGGAGTTGATCGCTGTGGGTTTGGCAGTGAGGGTGGGTTTGGATGGGTCTTGGTCAGAATGGATAAGGGCCCTGGGTGATGAGATTTGAAAGACAGTCTGCAGCCGTGCCTGCTAGGAGGCACTTTCCAAAGCCTCCCTAAATCAGAGAGGTGATCATCTGACTGAAGCCCAAATGCCTGATAAAATAGTGCGACTAACTCTGTAAAAAGATTGTTATATAAAATAGTAAACTTCATTGTTTTTTCATTGATATAAAAGAAATTAATTCCCTAATTTGGGAGGTTTAGGCTTCCAAATTTTTTTTCTTCTTTTCCCTTCCCTTACCTCCCTTCTACCTTCTCTCACTCCCTCCTTCCTTTCTTCCCTCCTTCCTTTTTTCTTCCTTTCTTCCCTCCTTTCTTTCTTCTTTCCTTCATCCTGATTATAAGTAATACCAAAATTTCTGCCTAAGATAAATTCCAGAAATAGTATTATTGGATAAAAATATATCAAAAAATCAAAGGTATTTACAAATATTTTTAAAAAGTTCTTCACAAAAATTCTACCATCTTGCCCTTCCTCCAGCAATATATAAATCCCTACTTCTCCATCCCCTCTACTACGCTGGATATTATCATTTAATAGTACTTTTCATAATTCAATAGATATATCTTGGTATCAAGAAAAGTACTTATTAAAACTCAATATTTCCCAGAAAATGGACCAGAACCCCCTTGTGATGAGTTACAAGAAGGAAAATGCTATTTCTAACGTATAATTTTACATTCTATTCCCTTGAATTATCCCTAATACTGGGATGGCTCAGCAAGATTCCTTATTTCTGAATGTGACCAAAACCAAAAAATCTCAATATGGTAATTTTAACGTGCTGGTTCCCTAGTCATTAAAAATTCCTAATCTATGGCTATATTCTGGTGTTAAAACTAACTAATTCATTTTAGAAATTTTTTTTTTAAAGTCCTTTCCTAGGACAAGGGTATCATCAGAGGCCTCCAGACTTAGTTGTCCTTTCTTTTCTTGGTGGTCACAAGTGCACCTGGGTCTGTAGCCAGCTGATGTTATCATTAGTGATTGTCCACAAAGAAAGCAAATATCTCAGAGGTAGTCCATTTGCAATAATGACATTCAGGGCCAAACTGCATGCATGCATGTATGTATACATGCGTGTATTTTTTCTGGGAGTAGGGGAGAGAGAATAGTAAAAAAAAATGTGAATAAATGTGCAAATGAGAGATTAGCCATGAGTTTTTTCTAGAAATGAGTTTTTTCTAGAAAAATAGTGCATTATTACTTGATTTGCCATGTTATAAAATATAACGAGCAAAAACCTCATCTATGGTATTTTCCCATTCTTTGGAAATGGGCTTTTAGCAGATGCCTTAGCTCCATCCTCTGGTGCTGCTTAACAAATAGGGCATATCTGCCCTATGCTACTCCAAATCTGCAAAGTCCATACCCTGATTTAGTCTCCTTTTGTCCAAAAGCTTTTAGGAGCCTGCTGAACATATTGACGCATGAACATGTGGTATATGTTACCTATCTTGTTTTTGTTAATGCATTCCACATGCTGCTGGTCCATTTTATGAAATAACATCCTTCGTCTATTCTATTTGTCCCTATTTCCTACTGTTCCGAATATAGCCATTCTCTTTCATGTTATTTGCCACTGAGAATATTTAATATAAATGTTTTCCATTCATAAATTTATTTTACTAATAAATTATGATACTTTCAATATATTTTAGGACCACAGAGGGCTAATCCTTCCTAAACCATATGTTATAAATATTTTAACTTTAAAATAGACTTTAAAGACAGAGATTCAATTCGCAGGGAAACAGTCTATTTAAAATCTGTCACTTACATAGACATCAAGTAGCATCACACATTCTCATTTGCTATTAGTTGCTGGTTATTTGAAAAATCTTTTACATGGATAATCGACCATGTACGAATTACAAAGCACTTTGCAAATCCATTTATTAAAGCAGATTTACGTAAAGTGTCTCTGGACAGAAGGCAAATGGAAGGTGGATGTATTCATACACAAAAATGAAGACACCAAGCCCTTGACTGTAATACAAACTGGAGCACACCTTTTATCTGATAAATGAATGAGTTATGCTAATCTGAGTGCTCTCCTGATTCATTATCTGGCCCACAAAATAATGCAATCCCTTAAGATGTACAGGCACTAAACACTCTCCCTTTATACCCTTCCTGAAATCAGAGATTTACTTGTAATTAGGGCCGAGAATCACTCAGCCAGAGCTGTCAGCCTCCATGGTCACTGACTGAAGCAGTTTCTCAAGCAGCTTTCAAAACTGTTGAGAAATCTGTCAATGAAGATGCAGCTGGGGAGACTCCACACACCAGCTAGACTGGCCTTGCCTGGCTCAAGACTGGTCACACTAGTCGTGTTTCCATTTCTGGTCTTGGCTCCAAGCCCAGGGTATGCCTGCTCCTTTCCCACTCTCTGTGGGCCACAGTAGAATACTGAAAGATTTTGAGCCTAGGATTTAGACAGGGCCCAGAGGTAGCCTTGGATCTGCCATGAACTAAAGGCAATTCACTTCACTCTCATTTTCTACAATAGCTAGGTAGACAATAATCCTTATCTTGCTTTATTCATAAAGTTATTATGGGGATAAAATTAGATAATTTGCATAAAAATATTTCAAGTGTTTGTGTTCAACTTTGTGCTTTTCTCTATTTATATTTTTTCAGCAATAAACATATATTTTTTGAATATGCCAACATACTCTATTTTTAATAAGTTCTACCTACATATGGTATGAACATATTCTAGAGAATGTTTGCTGGCAAAATTAAAGTAGCAATGATTACTAGTACTGCGAAAAGGCAACTTCGTTACAAATGTACATAGAATCGAACCCCAGCATGAAGTAAGTTTATTTTTAAAGGTTTGAGAAATAAATCTGTGCAAACATATACTTTCTGAATCCGAACCAGACTCTGAAAACAATCCAGTATAATAGCACTTGCCCATAATCTGGATGCCAGTGCTGTCAACCCAGTGTGTTTTATGAATCACCTGCAGCAATGAGGCAATTATGAAGGGAGCCTAAGGAAGAGCGTCTGTAAGGTCTTCTTTTGAGATGGAGAACACTTTCCTAAGCAGTGTAATAGGATCTTGGCACCTCTGTAATTTAGGAGCTACTTGTATTATTCTTGTTTAGGCCTGTAAAAAAAGAAAAAAATAGAAAGTAGGAGCTGGGAGCTGTCTCTTCTTCTAAAAACTTGCTTGCCATTCCTATGAATAGTTAATCCCTTTATTAGTTGATCGCCAGCCTTCTCCTGGACATCATAGTATCAGTCCTTTCCTTAAATTGTCCATGAAATGGTTTATTTGCATATCTTGCCCTTTTTTATACTTTCAACCTTTCTAAAATCAAGCCACTATTCCATCTGGAAATGGTACTCTTTTATTAGTATTATAGAAGGGTAGACACTTGAAAATAATTATTGACATGTCTATTTTTCCTAACAGAAATTATAGGAAACTAGTGGCTACTGGAAAACACAAACAAGAGGAGAAAGAACCTGTCATCCTCTGGCCAAACGATGAACCCATTTAAGTGACATGTTGGTTACATTTCTAATGATGTGTTAAACTGGCCTTAGGTGACCAGGTCACAAGGTTAGTGGAGGGCAATATTAGTTGGGGAAGAGTTTTGAATCTCCTGAAGCAATAATCTCCTTCCCTCTTAAAGGAAGTCAACAAAGGCATACATATTGACTGTGTAACTTTTTAAAAAATCTAGAATTTTAAATTTGTTTATGTATTCTACCCTAATTTCTTGGCCCGTGGTAGTCTCTTTATATTTTCACTTCAAGGCTTACCTCAAATTCTGTTTATTTCTGAGATTAAAACTACTGTGTGTCTTAATGGCATTAGACTTTATGAAAAAAAGACATTTCATGAAGCCCATAAAATTTTCCCCTCTGGAAAGTAAATGGAGAGGTGGATACCACTTTCTCCTGAGATGCAGGAAAGAGATTAGTTTGGGAGTAAAACAAAGTCATGAGAGCAATCCCACAACAATGCAGATAAATACATTTTATTACTTAAAGGTCAATTTGAATATTAGGTAATGACAGAAGATATGTTCATTACCCAGTCTTCAAATCCAGACTCCCAGCAGCTAACGTTAAATTTTGTTGGAGGCTTGAAACAAAATACCTGTTCCTATTTCCCAAAACTCTCTTCTCCACCATGATTCAAAATGTCAGCAAAATTCCTGACGTGTTTTATTTCTTCTCCACAACCAGTTCGTCATCAAGTAGCCTTGAATTTTCCTTTGAAATGTTTTGATATTTATTCTTTATCCTTCACTGATGTCAATATCACTCCAGAATAAACTCTTCTCATTTTAACTATCAATTAATTGAAATATTCTATTAATATTTGATTAAATAACCATATGATAGTATAGCATAGTGGTAGACTATTGCTCTATCATGAAATAGAGACACAAAAATAATCACAGACCATTAAAAAATGTAATTATGGCAGAAAAGCTGACACAAATGGAAATATTTCAAAATAAAGCTATTTATTTCAACAACTGTGATATTTCCAAATATGTAAATACTGATGGGATCGCTTACAAAACTGAGACTGGTATTTCCACAATAGTCCAGAAGCAATTACATGTAGGCATTTTCCATGTCAATTATTTATCAATTGTGATAAATGGTTGTGATTGATTTGTGTCAATTTGGACAGAGCCTGTCTAGTCTTGATTATTCAATACACTTCAATTGTTATACATATTAAAACTGTGACTATTACTACTAATAATGCAGTTTCATCTTGAGGAAACCTGTAATTTAGTTTTCGTTATTCCAACATCTCTTTTTCTACTGCCTTAATGCTACCATTTTACTATCAGAGTAGAAGTGTCAAGTGTGTTCTGCTTTTGAAAGAAGCATAGTGTTTAGGTTTTTGTGTGGTTTTTGTTATTGTTGTCATTAGCAGTTTTAGCAAAAGGTAGAGTTGGGAGAAGATGAAGAAATAAATAATAGAAGTAAGCAGAGAAGAAATTAGGTGAATTCCTATGAAATTGAGTATTGGCTATATTATTAAAAGATAAGGGAATGTTTGAAAATTATAAATGATTGTTTTTCTTTTGTTTGTTCTAAATTCATGGCTTCACTTTAGTGAGTTATGCATTCATCTGCCTTGGAGCATCTATGTGTAGAGATTAACATGTTACAGAAGACACTCCTATGGAAAGAACAAAAGCAAAATAATATTATGCCTCAAAACAATAGCTTCATAAACCAGGCTATTGCCTTGAAAATTGATTTTCTAATTCCTTATTCCTCCTCCTTTAGCATATTAAAAGCTTAACATTGAGTTCCTGAAACTTTTGGTACAGAAAAGCTTCTCCTTAGATTTGCTGCTGCTGGGCTAAAGAAGGCTCTGGCTTAGGGCAACCTAAGAACTTGTCTATCTTGGAAAAATGGGAAGAATAAGACAAAGAAGGAAAAGAATCAGCCAGTCATGAATCTGGGGCCTTGACCCAAAGGAGAAAAGCATGTTTAATAAGGCAGGATAACCCCAATGAAAGATGTGCTCTGTGAAGACAATCTTGGAGAAATCTCAGTTTATTTAACCCTATGCAAAGAAAATATGGGCACCATATTCTGTTTACATCAATAGGACTTTAGATTGCATAGGGATATGTACATAGACTTTAGTTAGTATGTAGTATAGTCCCTGGTATGTGGTAAATTCTCAAAAAAAGTTTGATTAATTAAGGTATATTTAGATAATCTCTCACATTGGGATACAACTCTCCTATATCACTGGTACTTTGCAAAAGTTATCCAAAGAAAAAACTGTAATGTATGTTTTTGTCATTTTGGCTTGGTAATGCTTACTCTTGGAACCAAAAAAAATTGTAGTATAATGGATATTTGTAGATCAGTTCTAGAAATAAGTGTGACAAAAATGCAAGTTGAAAAAATACATATTCTATAGGGAATTTTTAAAATCAGTTTTTGGGAAAAGGGACCATTCTTTTTAAATATGGTAAGTATCTGAAGAAAAAAGCAATGTCCCACATTTTGTTGCTATTCTCAACTGATGCCAATTTCCAAGCCCTGGTTTTCATATTCTCACCAAAAGCTGTGAGCTGCACACATATGGGGAATCTTTGACACTCAGCGAGCAAGTCACAGGTGTCTCATGAGTCCTTAATGACAGCCAGCTTTCCAAAATGCAGGAAAAGAACAGACCAGAGCAGAATGATAATGCAATTCAGTGGTGCTATGTACTTTAAGAATAAAATTTATAAAAGCAAAGTCCCATCAAAAAGATTTTCAGGGGTTCCATTTAATTATAATGTACAAGATGATACTGGAAGTATGAGTGCACTTTGCCTACAAATTTACTTTGGTTTCTTTCTTTCTGTCCCTACTTTCTTCTTTTTTTTTTTTTGCTTATTTCTGATACAACAGGACACAGGCAGCAAGTGACACAGGGGACTGCACTGCAAAGTGAAGTACAGCTAGAACGGAATGAAGTGTTAACAGCTTCTTTTTAAAAATTCATCGGACATTCACACTCAACTTTATAAATCAATGATCAGTGTATGCAGTACTTCAATCAAGGAAGTGAGGAAATGCATTAATGGGTGTCAGAAAACAGATTACTAGGGCATCACTCCAGAGCCAACAGTCCTGTGAAATGGCAAAATTCAACTGTGAAAGACGGTTCTTGGAGATTCATGGTGTTTGCCTCTAAATATTTTTTTATTAAAAACTACCACATAAAATATTCAGCCTTCATTATTGCATTTTGAAATCATAATATGTAATTATTGTTATTATTATTTGTGAGAGATCCAGAGATAAATGCTGAGATAAAGGAAAATTTGTTGTGATTGTTTTTCCTTTAAGTTCAAGGCTTCATTAATAATTGAAAGAACTAGATGATATTGTAATAAATGGAATAGATTTAAGACAAGAGACTTGAATTTAAATTACGTATACATTTTCTAAACAGAAGGCAGAGGGGTTTGGAACTGGAAGAGCTATGGGAAAATTGCAGACATTGAATAAAATCCAGACTCCACGCCATGAATTGCATGGTCCGGTCCCTGCCTGCTTCTCCATCTTCCTTTCCTTTTACATAGCTGTCTTCGTGGGATTGTGACTTCTGCAGTATCTGTCTTAGTTAGTTTGGGCTGATATAACGAAATACCCTAGTCTGGGTGGCTTAAAAAAACAAATATTTATTTCTCACAGTTCTGGAGGCTGAAATGTCCAAGATCAAGGTCCTGGCAAACCTGACCTTTGGGGAGGGCTCCTTCCTGGTTTGCAGATGGCTGCCTTCTCATTGTATCCTCACATGGCAGAGACGAGAGGGAGAGAAAAGGCAAACTCTCTCTTGTCTCTTCGTATAAGGGCACTAAACCCATAAGGAGGGCTCCATCCTCACAAGCTAATTACTTCCCAAAGGCCCCATCTCTAAATGCTATCACATTGGGTATTAAGGTTTCAACATACAAATTTTGGGGGGGGAGGGGACATTCAATCTATAGCAGTCATAGAGGGCTTCATGCTTGGTTTAAAGCTCTGCCTTTGCCATTCTGAAATTCTTAATAATTCCATCTTTGAATTTGTGTTGTGCAAGTTAAGTCCAAGCAGATGGTGAAGCATGCCCCTAAGCAGAAAACACACATGCAATGTGTGGGTTCACTATTTCTTGATGCCCCAATTGGCTATGCCACATAAGCACATAATTCTGCTGTTCTCATTGTTCTATGGATTTTCAGTGAGAGTCAAAGCGAGCTCAAGTTAAGAGTGTGTTACGTCTATAATTGTAAGTGGTGGGTGCTGGCAGCCTCCAGGGCCATCTTTTCCTTTCAAACCAGACCTTACTTCAAGCGAAGAAAGAAGGTAATAGCATTCTAAGAAACCAAAGGACCAAGAGATCCTATCCTCTCTTACCCATTCTTATCTGTGTTTGCCAATTATATACACTGAAAGGAATGGTATCTAATAGAAGGAAAGGGAAAGTCCCAGTTCCTTTTTCACTTAGTTCCTTCTCACTTTTCTTTTTTTTTTTTTTTTTTTTTTGAGACAGAGTCCCATTGTGTTGCCCGGGCTAGAATGTCGTGGCGTCATCTTAGCTCACAGCAACCTCAAACTCCTGGGCTCAAGTGATCCTCCTGCCTCAGCCTCCCAAGTAGCTGGGACTACAGGCATGCACCACCATGCCCAGCTAGTGTTTTCTATATATTTTTAGTTGTCCAATTAATTTC